>PNEQ01034540.1:43704-124958 GCA_003012365.1 Medauroidea extradentata
ATACAATCTCAGGAACCCTCAAAAAATAACAAAATTATATGACAAAAAAATTGTAAGGAATTACGTTGACAATGAATAAAACATACTGTATCTAATTCACGGCATTAAAATATGAATTGTAGAGTTGCAGTTATTACTTGGTAAGTCACAATATTAAAAATAAAACAAAAATAGCGAAAATCCGTTAAAAAATGCGGCAATGACAGTTTGAAAACCGTGCGGCGGCGCCGCCTGTGCCAAGCCGGCCGGCCTGTCTCCAACTACGACGTATTAGGATCTATATTGAGGTCGTACTATAGACGCAAAGTTCCAGCGCATGCACACATGCTCATTTAACTATAGTACAGCCTCCTTCTAGGCTGTTTCACGGCGTCTTATATCTCTCTCGTCTCGCGCCGAATGAGTTTACTTTTTTACACGAACCCTATAAATAATAGCGTGATATTTTTCTTTATTGCGTTAACACCATACGTACTTAAGACAATTAACTTGGCGCATAATTTGCTTAAAGAATGCGTTACTGCGTGTCGTAAAACGTGGGTTTCACAAGTGAGCACGATAATAGCGCTACCTATTTTCCAAGTGTAGAAACATTTGTCTCCGGGATGTCGAACTTGGAAAATAAATAGACGTTCGTGTATTACGTAATCCCGGAACTCCTAATTTTTTTACCGCATGTACTGACTGTGAAAGTGATTATTTTCAATCACTCATACGTGTAATTCTCGACGATTTTAGGTAAGTACGTCACAAAATGGCGTTTTTGGAACAACGTCGGTATATGCTACGGTGCCGCTATCTATCTTCTGTCTTGTGAACGTTCGTACAGTTGCGCTATCTGTCCGCTCTGCACGCTACTAGTATCTACGTTCTCGTACAATTCATCAACAACAACAACGTCGAGGGAATGTTTTTACGTTAAGTTATATAAAACTGCGCAATGAATAAATACATCCGCTTATTCCTTTGGTGAATAATTTACAAGGGTATTTTACTACTAAGGAATGCCTACTTTTTTTTTCATTAAATGCTACGCAAATAGGGCCATTCGCTCGTGAGATGGGACTCCACAGCTGGGTTTTCTCTTCTTCTTTTTTTTTTTTTTTGACAAATGTCGATCATATCTATTGTTTACCGGTGTTCTTTTGATCATAAGACGTCTGACTATTGATATAAATTTATATTTAAACTATCACTTGCTTAATTTTTCCGTTAAATGCTACGGGAGTCGGGCTATTCGCTCGAGAGAACACACTCGGAATCTCGATTTTCTCATTTTTTTATGACAAAGGTCGATCATATCTATTGTATAGCAGTGTTCTTTTGATCGTAAGACGTCTGACTATTGATATAAATTTATATTTCAACTATCACTTGCTTTATTTTTCCGTTAAATGCTACGGGAGTCGGGCTATTCGCTCGAGAGAAGACACTCGGAATCTCGATTTTCTCATTTTTTTGGGACAAGGGTCGGTCATATCTACCGCTCAACAGTGTGACGTCTGGCTACTGATATCAATTTATGTTTACATTATTACGTTAATTAATTTCCCGCACAACGCTACGGAAGTCGGGGCCTCACTTTGCAGAAAAAATGCAATTTTAAAATTTTCTATTAAGGGGGGAGGGGGCAAAAATAAGCCGCTATCGAATTTACGAAGGTAGCGATTTTACGAATGCGATGAGAGGAACCGTGAGTATTCGTAAAATCGGGGGTCTAGTGTATAATCATTTTCATTATGGGTTAGCAGCACTCTGCATCTACTGTCCTGAATAAGAAGGTTCCTCATAATTGATCAAGTGAATTGTAAGTAATGTGTGTGATACATGTACCTAAAGGAACATAATGAACTAATAACATCTAAAACTGAGCATGGAAGTCCAACAGTGATATGTTGGACTCACACTTGGCAGGGCCCAGGTTCGAATCCCAGCTTTGGCCATCTTGGTTTCGGTTTCCCATGGTTTCCTGAAATTGTTTCAGACAAATGCTGGGATGGTTCCTTAGCATAAGTTATGGTCGACTCCTTTACCAGTTCCTGTGCTTGTTTAAATTTTGTGTATAACCATCCGTAAAGACCTCACTCTCAACGAGTTGTAAGTCCAATAAAACAAAATGAAAACAAATTGAACTAACATCTAAAGCTGTGTTTCTGTTAAGTGAATTTGTGGAATGTTCCCTGGCCAAAACAATGGAGTAAAGTGTCTAGTAGCACTGCTGGTCGTGAAGTGCGAGTTCACTACAAACCCTAACTGGCCTGGTTATTTCATTTTCTCTGATTCGGCCAGGCGTATGTCGAGTAGCACCCTATCTATCATAATATATTAATTCAATTCACTATTTTCAATCTAGTTGATGACAGTGTATTTATAAGTTTGGCAATAGCAGGGGCTATGATGAAGTTATTCTCTGGTGATCACCAAGGACGTATTCCCCTATCAGCTATTTTTTGTTATAATTCAATGTCTGTCATCACTTATGCATGAGTGCTTACTACCTGCCACCTGAGTGTTGTAATGGTATAATGCATATCTTTCAAAAATAAAATACACAACTCAGCCAGTGCTCTCTTTGGCATGGACAGAGGCATAAGCTTAGATACGTGCAATCTCCCCATGGTATGAAAATCTACCTCGAACTCTAACTGCCTAACCATCTTATGCTAATACTTCAAAATACGAGCTACTGACATTTCCTATGCAAGCAACTAATGCTTTAGAACTAAGCTCCTTAATTTCTCGACCTAAAAAATATTTTACACAAGCACTGCAACAAAAGAAAAAAATTATTTTAAAAATTTTGAACTTACTTTAGTTATATTATCAAATTTGTCAAGCCTCTGGGCAAGCTGGTAGCCTGCTCTCAGAGTATACGTCTCAAGGCCAGTATCTGTGAAAACATGCAGGACGTATGGCTCGAGTGCAACGCACGATGCAGGTGCAGTGAATGGATAAACAGTGACACATGCCGCTTGCTGCAACGGAGTCTTGTCAGGTGTGATGGGAAGTGGAAAGTGATAGAGATAGCCTTCTTGCTGTGTCGTTACAAGGCACAGCAAGCTTACTGAAACAGTCCAGAATGAATTAAAAATTAAATTCCAATGTATGTATGTATGTATGTACACACACACATATATATATATATATATATATATATATTACAGTTACAACAACAACAATTCATGCAGACATGCTGAACTATGACAGCAACTGCAAACTTCTTAATAACTATGGTTAACAAATGTGCATTTGACAAAAAACCACAAACTTCAGAACTAACACACAAAAAATGTTTTCTCAATTGATTAAAATGACAGAAGGTTGAAGTACTTACAGGCTGGTACTTCTAGATAGTTTCACACACATAAACGGACGAACACATAGTATCGCAGGTGCGTGGTTGTGCGACGTTTCGCTGGCTAGGCCAGCTTCATCAGGCAGCAAGTTCAGGCCAAGCTAGCTAAACATCACGCAACAGCGCAACTGTGCAACTATGTGTTTGTCCTTTTATATGTGTGAAAGTATCAAGAAGTACCAGCCTGTCATTTTATTCAATTGGTTTAACCTAGTGGCCAAAGCCTTCTTCACTTACAAAAATGTTCTCTTTTATGTTAAAAATTTTTCTTGATCATTAATTATCTTCAGTATGTGGGTTTGCACACACTTACTCATTTACTCAATGAATAACTTAAGTACATTAAAGTCAGTAACATTTGTAAACACATTAATTAAACCAAAGACCATTGTTTCGAGAAAAAAAATACAGAAATTCATTCATTATCAACATGTGGATATTCAGCTTTGCAAATTAACCGCAGTCCATATAAAATATTATTTAAAAATTGCATTTTGATAAACCCTTGATTTTACATGTTTCAATTTAAGGATATACTTGCTTTTATAAAATCATCATTTAAGAGAAGCTCGACTATATAAGGCCATCCTTTATCAGAACACACTCAATTTTACAAGCCTCTGCATATATAGACAAAGTGCTCTGTATATACGGACTCGGTGCTGCCCCTGATATCAATGCTAATTAGTAATTAGAGTTGTAATGAAAGGCATCAATCAGCTATTTTGTTTGGCAGAGTCAACTAATATAAATCCCAAGGCATATAAGAGCATTGCTCTACACACTCATACACATACTCACGCAATTGTGAAAGAAAAGATGAACTTGGTTGTAAGGTTCCAAAGCTTCGAAAAAAACTGGAAAAATGAGAAAAAAACAGGGAAAATTGGGTTTTTTCCACTGATGTAAAAATGGGAAAAATTGTTTTTTTTTCCATTGATGTAAAGATGGGAAAAACTGTATTTTTCCATTGACGTAAATATGGGAAAACTTGGAATTTTTTCATCAATGTGAAAAATTATGGGAAATTTAAAAAAGTGAAATAAAAATTATCTTACAGTTTCTGAAATACAAATCTGGATGTTTGTATTTACATTCGGGCATATCTACCGTTACACACAGTACCCTACCAGTACCACGAAAATGAAATAATTAGTAAATGTAACACAAAGTTTAAAAAATAACCACAATAAAGTGGATACAGTAAAATAAACAATATGCACATGAACTAAACAGAAAAAGTTGTCAAACACATACTCATACATAACTTACAATCTCTGCCAGGAAAACAGTTTCGATTACAACAAAAAAACCTTTGTAGTTCAAATTCACAAGTTACACCTTAAGACAATTATTAATTATCTTGCTGCTTGTATCAACTGGCTGAGTGGTGTACTTTGCTGTTTTGCGTTTATCAACTTTATGATTGCCAATTTTTTTCAGACATATAATTGACATGTGAAATTTGACACTGATTGCTGTTGCCAGGTGTTCAGTTACGAGTTACGATGGTGTGTGTGTGTGTGTTTGTCCCCGATTACTAGTAAACAAGTTACTTAAATTACAGTAATGTGATGCTTCTTTAGTTCCCCTTATCTTAAAACTGTAAAATTCTCATGTTTGCCTTCTTTCCACATTCATACACTTTGCTATAGAGCGTCCAACCTTAGATTGCAGCACAGAGCTGATGGCGTGCGCTGTTGCCAGATCGCAGCCACATTACGAAGTTCGTGAGGTGAACTACTTGAAAGTTTTTAGCTTTAAATATTACATTCTTTATTATTCTAATTGACATTACAATTTGCATAGCATCACGCTTCTAATATGCAATTCATTACAATTTGTATTACTTTATAATAAGAAACAATTCTCATACTCCATTTATATTAATTCACTACGTGAATTGTAACGTAAGATTTCTTCAATTTTAGTAGCTTCTGTCTGAAGACAACAATGTGGTTGGGGTAGTTGATAACTATGAAATTGATCATTCAAAATCCATGTCGTATGGGAACTGAAAAATATGTCTAAGTGTCTGCTATAAATTTAAAGTGGGAGAGGAGGATGTTACTTATTTGGATGTTTTAATGTGTCCTTAAACAGCACAAGGCTTTAGAGGAACACGGGGGAAATGGGGAAGGGGTACGCAAAGGTCTTTGTTAAGGAACCATCCGAGCATTCGCTGGAGTGATTTCGGAAGACCCTGGAAAACAGAAATCAGGATGGTCAGAGCCGGGTATCAAACCTGGGTCCTCCCGAATGCGAGGCAAGTGTTAGTTATTGCTCCACCATGCTCGGTACCAATGATCCACCATGCTTAGTTATCAAACAAAAGAGAATACAATTATTTTCTGCCGTGATATCAACTTAGGTGTATCACACATTTCCACTACTCCATAGATAGCTATACCTTAAGTCTAAACAAGAGCATATATAATACAATATGTTTACCTGTATTGTTTAAAATTGTTTTACAATATATTATGTAGTTTTTCAGTACTTATCTATAAAGTTCAAGGCACGAATTTTTGTCAATCAAAAAACTTACCGAAACCAGGTAAATTTTTCGTCAAGTAAAGAAATTAGACAATATAGTAAAACCTTAGAAACAAATTGTATGAGTTTTATTAACATATTTGCTCTAATTTAGGATTTAAAAAATTTTTAACACACACATAATAGAAATTAAGGATCACTGCCTTAAATATGTTTAAAAGGAATTATTTATTGTTTGTCTGTTTGTCTTTCCATTATGATTTCAACTTTTCATGTTAGTTTCCTGTACTGTGTTGCTATTGTTTCTTCCTATTAGCGTAAATGGTTTGTTTGAAACATCCTGTTTCTTCTAAAGCTCCCTTAATGAGTTAATAGTATATGAAAAATACTGGAGTAAGATCAATACAATATTTCGCTCCCTTTCGCGTAGCCTACCTATATTACAACTTTTTATTGTTTTGCCTTACATACAAATAAATGTTACCAATAAACTACACAAACAAAATTTTGTATCAAAATCAAGTCACCATACACGACAAATTGTTCGGCAGCAAGACACTGTAGTTTAACTACTGAACCAGTTTAGGACACGGGACGAAGAAAACAGCTTACTAAAGGAAGCCACCATCTTATTTATTAACCTTTCCAAACATAACCTCATAGTCAGCAAAGAGAACGGAACTTTATTTTTCTCTTCAGCGCCCAACACTTAGAGCTACACTCAACTGTCGAATTTGTAGGGCGAACGCGTGGCGAGCGAATGACATAACACATTTCACAGCTTTATACAAGAGAACGGATAAAGCTATTGAGGTGGAGTTGCTTTTAAAAATAGATTTAGCTCATTACTATCAACTTCCTCGCTTTCGTCCCCCATATAACTTGAATAGCGAAAAAGTTACTCACTGACCAACTTCTTGATGTTTTAGTTTGTTAGGAAGCGCACATAATGTTAGAAGAAAATTTCTGTTCAACTATTGAAAATTATTTTAGCCTTTGTTCGTTGGCATCCAGATATATGAAATTACACACCATAAAAATCTGGATATGAATTTGTTTTTCATTCATAAGTTGAGATGTGATATATTTAAGGATGCATGAAAACAGTACCAGGATCAAAATGTTTGTTTTTTTTATTTTTTTCAATACCTTAAAATGGTGTAAAATATTAACTAACTATATCACCCGATGCACGTTTCGATGCTTTACAATACGTAAAAATTTTAAGATCAAAGTTGCAAGGTGAAAATTGTAGGATTTTTTGCAACAGCACTCGCCAAAACAAGAACAGTGCTTGTGACAGTTACCATACATTGGAAAGAGAGAGAAAATTGTCCATATAACCCTGTACTGCAATCTAAGCGTGAGATGCTCTATAGTAAGTAAACGTTCAGAATGAATCGGATAGGCCTTTTCTCCGCTTTTCTTCTCATTTTAATTACCTTATATAAGTTACTATATATTCTTTTGCCACCGCAGGTTTAGTATAGTTACACAATGATTTTAAAGAAATTTTTCCAATTTTTTTTAGAAAATTAAGAAAAGAAATACTGGTTTGCTCCTGGTTTTTTTCGTTCCATCAATTTTTTGGAAATTTTAGAACCCTACTTGGTTGCAAGTATTTACTCCACTGTATAACCAGATACAGAGTCACTGATGTACAACTAGATATGCATTGTGTCGTAGCCCAGAACTGGTAGTCGCACGAGGCCGCTTACGTCACACAATTATCAATAAAATTAGGTTAAACAGAAAATAACAGAGTTCATCTCAAAATGAAAAATTGAGGTAGCCCACTATACATGTGGGCCTGTAGTCCTACTGCTGATGCTTGCTGCCAAATAGAAGGTGGTGTCCTGGCAAACAGGAAAGGCAGTCGTGCTGGAGTGATGACAAAAAATGTTCAAGTGAAATTACAACTAAATAGAATTATGAAGATCAGGTATAGCCAGTATGGAACTCTCAATACGTGAGACAAGAACGGCTGTGGTGATTACCAAGAAATGACAGGGCCGAGTCATGCACGTTGCATATATGATGTGCAACAATATTGTGTAATGGTCAAAATTCAAATCAATACTATCATGCACAAAGTAAACACTAAGTTTAAAATGTGTATTGGCTTAGCTTAATATGCAGTGCAAACAGAGACACTAGTAATTGCTTAGCAAACATAAGACACTGAAATTATTAACCGTGCACAATGTAAACACTGAGCCCAAGGGTTGCCACTCCACAAGAATAGTTTTGTTAAAACTGAATCGCATGAACGTATTTGCAAAAACCAAAAGAAGAACATAACCCTTTTGTACAAGAACTTGGTTCTATCTGTCTACTGTAATCGGCCATGGCCGCCCTATGCTTTCTGCTCAGTCTAAGTGTTTGTGCCATCTACTTAGTGAATAAAATGTGGTCGCAGAGCTCTATGTCTTGGTCTTGCTCACACTCGACGACCACACATACACTGTACCCTTCCCTGCACCCCATTATAACTATAATTCCTTTGAGTTGGCTCCTCTGGTATGGAGTAAGCCCTCCGTTTCTCGCAGCTGGTGAATGTTGAGGGTCTGGTGCTTGTTGAGGGTTCGAGATCAAACTGCTGGTCCCTTGCTTGTCAACACCTCTGTGCAAGAGTGGGTCTACATGATGTCTGTGCTCATAAGAGGCGCTGTCCAGAACAACATAAATAAGATGTCTCTGTATTCCTACGATCTTGTCAGGTAGCCACTGGCTTTGCCCCCATAGCCCCTGAACCACACCAAATTGTCTACATAAAAATGCAGTGCCGTGACACTATCCTGTGTCGACGCAGAATGACCTTAGGATGGATCTGGGCCAGTACTGTCCTCAATTGTCGTCCCATCAAATGGCAAGTATTTCCTGGCTCCCCATGCTTGGTGTGATGCACAGCGCAAACAGCACCCTGGCCAACCTTGTTTGTCAATCGCCACTTTCAAACTTCTTTAGCTTTGCATTCACCATGTGCACCATGCGCTCCACCTGGCCATTGCTTGAGGGGTGAAAATGGGTTGAGCGAAGGAGTATAATGCCATTCCTCTTCTCAAAAGTTACGATCTCTCAAGATGTAAAAGCTGCCCCATTGTCCAAACAATGCACTCTGGCACGCCATGAACACTGAAGATGTCCCGGAGCTCTCGAACCACTGAGTGATGTTAGCAAAGTTGTTGTTTTTCTGAGGATAGACGGAAGTTTTAAGACAGCGCTATTAAAGGGTCTTAAAACATTCTCATCATCACCATATATTTTTGTAGATTTGTAATATTTTTACTTGAATCATCTTTTCAAATAATAAGAACAAAATAAAATTTAAAGTAAAAACTCTTTACATGATAATTGTAGGAACAGCTCACATATTAAAATAAAAATGGTCAGACATGTTACATGAAAGTTTATTTAGCAAAAATTTAATAATGATATTGTCCCAAAACCCTTGAATTCAAGAAGGTATTTTAGTCACATATCATTAAAAGGGATCAATATTTTTCTACTATGGGCTGAAATTTTTTATAAATTGCCATCTAATAGCTTATTCTTGTAAACAAGTGAAAATTTTGCAAATAGTTTGAAATTTTTGTTAATATGGTATGAAGACATAGGATTTTTTTTTCACATGTGGGCTCCTGTGGCCTGGCTTCTATGTATGTCATAATTTTTGTTTACCAAATAGCGTGTCACGTAACTTTTTCTACAAAATGGGCACATTAGAGCATAGATTACCTTCCTTGAAAATCAAAATATTCAGGAACATAAAAGTCACGGAACTTAACGAAATAACCTACAAACACGTATTCATTATTTCTTTATAATTTCTCAGAAAAAAATTTTGTATAACTCCGAACTAGCAATTCTTATCCATTTCCATTTTTTATAACTAAGAGAAATCAATAGCCAAAAAAATATAAACTGTATTCGCGTTTCTTTGGAGAGCATGTTATTGGAAGAACTAAACACGTGCATTCTCTTTTCATAGATAATATGACGCTAAAAACCGCAACTGGAGCTCCCGAAATCGACAGAGCTCTTAATGCTAATAAATAGTAGGCTATTTTGTGTTGGACATTACTTTATGTATCATACGCATATTCACGTCAAGTGCTGTAAATAAATGTTACAGAGAGAAAAAAAGTTTTCCTATGGAATTTACTGCTTTAAATGTAGTGAATAGTTTCGTTTGGTTGATTTATATAAGATTATTCACAAGTTGTGTTAACACAATCTGTAATGTAAACATAGAATAACAGCCATTATTCCTAATTTTGCTTATGATTACACTTAAGAGTATGTGTCAGTTATGTGTGTATATACATATATATTATATTTATGTGTGTGTCTTTCGTTTGTATGTAATGGATTTACATTGTCATACCTATAATAAAAACATTTTTATTATTTCAATGATATGAAAATTTAGCTGTGTAGGCACTGTAAGTATTTGTATTTGTAAAAACGTCTTACATCTATGTTGTTCAGCATGTTTGTTTCATTAGTCAGCGTCTCTGAGCAATTTAGTTACATAAACGAGATACAAAAATTTGCGAAATCAAGTTACTAAACAGTTTATTTGACGACTCATGAAACATGCCAATCGCTTGTAATATTCCTTCGTTTATTTCCCAATGCGACATAAGATCAGAGTGAGGCGATGTGGCGCTAAAGTAACCATTTGGACTCCCAATTTTCCAAAATTACTCCACACAAATACTGTAGCGGTTGCATAACATAATAAATAGTCGATTTCAAGCTAGTTTAGTTGTGTAGTTTAGTGCATCCGTCTTTAATAACCTCTATGTCAACATGAACCAAAACTCGCAACAATCCTTTAGTATTACATGCTCTTTGGTATTTGCTGAGCAGCACGTTTGCTGTTCGTTATGCGTAAAACATTTTGGTGCTTAATTATAGTTTTAGTACTAGTATTTATATAGGTATTACTATTCTGCCGTAGCCACCTGTTTCTTCGAACTTTCACGAATTTTTTTATCAGGTGATTTCCAATATTTTTCTCGTAACTTTGTTAGCATAGATAAGTTTATTCCTGAGCCCTACATAGTAAGTTGTGGGTTTGCTTAATTTAAAGGGTATTTAAGCCTGTGTGAATAAAGCTGCACTCACAATCACTACATAACGTACGTGCGTACATACGTGTAAAAGAAGAAACACTGAGAGTGCATGCCAGCTGCTGCATTTCCATGTAGCATGCATACGTATGTAACGAAGTTGAACAACTTTATACTTTGTACGGGCGTACGTACGCTGAGTCGTGGTTGTGAATCTAGTATTTATTAAGTAGTGAAAACGTATGAATCAATTTAGTATTACTTATTTTGACAATCATTTTAAGCCATAACTTTATTCGCTTGGAAAAGCAATAACAATGCATGGTCACCGATTACAGACAGTTTTCTAGCCAAAAACAAATTCCGTGCATGTATACATTATATGTTGTTGTGAATCCAATCTCAAATACGTAACGCAAGTGCTTGTGTTTAAACGTTCGTTAAGTGTGGTTTTGAATCAGCCTTAAAACTTGGTATAAAACGGGTTATAGTTTGATCTGTTTGGTTAATGAAATACATTTTTATTTTGTCTGTAAACTAATTGTAAATGCCCAATTCATTATATAAACTCGCAGTGAGTTATTTTTATAGCGACATGTTTGTTAAAATGGCTATACAGTAAGTCAGTGTTCCAAAATTAATAACAAACTTCTGAAGAAGTTAAATAATTTGGGAGTAGCAGTTAGAATGTTAAAAATAATATTGCAATATATTATATGACATTTATAGCAGACATCCTCAGATACATAAATTTTAAATCTTACTAGAATAGAACTGGAAGTTGAATAAATCAAGTAGGCCTAAAACTACAGCGCTTGCAATTAATTTGCCCTCCCCCCCACCTCAAACTAAAAATACCAAGCTTTAGTAATTCAATTACCAAAGGTAAGTAAGCAGAAATATTGCTGGTGGCCGCCATTAAGTGTCAGTGGCTGCGTAGTTATAGTTTGTCCAATCAATAGGGACCTGAAAAATTCGCATTGCCTTTTGGGTACCAGCTAGATTTCAAACAAGTGTAAGTTCGCGTCACTTTAGTAATTACCTTAGGCGTGTTTGACACTTTCTGAATGACGCTGAAATAATAATAAAGAAGCAACTGCATGCAGGCTCAACAATGTGGTATCACTGTGTCAGTGAACAGCCAATGAGCAGCTGCTGCCTACTTCAGTACTCAAGATATTTTTGGACGCTAACCTACAGGTCCTGCCAAATTTTTCTGTCTCCAAACAATTAACAGTGTCTCATTACGCAATGTAAACATATTCATTATAAAATACTTGTGGTTTGCAGTTTGCGTGTTGAGTACAGATGAGCAAGCAGATGGAATGTGCTGGCGTGTAGCAATGACTGCTGCTTGGGATCTCGCCCTACAGCCACGACCCTCAAACCGCAAGTAGCATGGTGCCATGACTCATCCCGCCACTCATCCTTCCAAGTTTCTCTTTCCGTCTCTCCCTCTCTCTTTCTATTTCTATCTCACATCCTTCCAGACAAAGCACCACACCGGGCCACGCCAGGCCATTTATTTGTTCCTGCTTCTAGAGGTAGGCAGCGCTACTTGCTTGGCCATCAAAATGGCGAGTTTCGGTCAGCGTCCACCAGGGCGACATGAAAATCCACGTAACACGGAATGGCTGGGACTGGACAGTCTGTATATCTTAGTAGTCTGTGTGCTTGGTCATGGGTCAGCATATACTCCCATGGTTGACCTTGTTCCAGGAGTCTGCAACGGTTCAGCCACGTTGGCCTTGCAGTGTAGGAACCTATCATAAAAGTTAAGTAAGCCTAAGACAGATTGGAGTTCCTTCTTGTACATCGGAGCTGGCGCACTGGATATTGCTTCCAATTTCTCCTGTGTCACATGCAACCCTACGCCGTCCACACGTTATCCCAAAAACTCCACAGATGGCACAGTGAATGCACATTTGGATTGTTTCAGTTGCAGAATGGCTGCCTCGATGCAGTTAAGAACCTGATGAACGTGTGACCATTGCACCTCATCGTTCGGGCCCGTGATGAGAATGTCATACAGTAAGATGATGATGCCCTGTATCCCAACCAGTAGTGTTTTCATCAATCTCTGAAACATTGCCATAGCACAATGGATTCCAATGGGGAGCCGCCGAACTCTGAACAACCCCTTACTTGTGTTCACTGTCAGTAAGCTTACTGTATCATCATCTACCGCAACCTGTAGATAAGCATCTGCCAGATCAAGTTTTGTGAATCTTTTACCACATGCTATATTATAAAATGCCTCATCGGTCGAGGGCAAGGGATAACTCTCCTTCTGGCATACTTTGTTCACAGTGCACTTATAATCCCCGCAGACACACACTGACCCGTTTGCTTTACGGACCACATGAATGGAAGAGGCCCAACTTGAGTGGGAGACTGGCTCGCAAACCCCTTGCTCTACGAGCCTGTCCATTGCCTTCTCTACGCTCTATCGCAGTGTGAATGCCACTGTACGGTACTTACGAAAGTCTGGCAGAGCCTCTGGATCAATTTGCATGCAAACTGGTGGACCTGTATTATGGCCTAGCTCTGTGCTGGTGAAAACTCTGGAATACTGTGATACTACCTTTGCTACTTGCTCTGGTTGAAGAGTGAAAATTCTGATTACTGAATTACTTAACGTCTCCAACCAGCTGCACCCGAGCAGACTCTCCCTTCCCCTCCACCTCAAATAGGAGCAGGGTGGCCCATGCTGCGTTTGTTTGTACATGTGCACCCAACACTCCAAGAATTTGCAGCTTATCCTACGACCATGTGTGCAATGAGAGTTTGGCTTCCCTTAGCAGTGGCTTCTCTGGCCACAACTCTTCGAACGTCTCGTTTCTGATGATCGATAAGCCAGCCCCCATGAAAACCTCCATGCCCAACTCGCGGTCGTTGAGCTGCACGTTCAGCCTAATGGGAGGGTGATTCGCTGGCACTTTTGTCTGTATGTTGTATAGACTGTACAACCTGCCCTCCTCATCTGATGAAATCATTGTGGTGAGCTACGTTGTACGCAGCATTGCTCGTGTTTGGACGTAGTGTCTGCTGCACAGCCGGGTTCCGCGATTTCTCTTCTTTTTTGTGATGCATGCTTGCTCGAGGTGCCCAGTCTTGGAGCAGAAGCGACACACTATGTTGTAGTGCCGGCAGTTCTCTGGGCTGTGCGAGCCACTGCAACGCCAGTAAGGTGGTCGTTCCGATGCCTGCTTCTCTGTCCCAACTGCCGCAGCTGATTTGGCACTGAGGTGGGCCCAATGTCTGGTAACTCGAACTTGGTTTACTATTTCAGATGACCCGCTCAATGAGACCCCGCCGACATTGCCCTGGAGGTTTTCGACATTCCGGCTGGCCACTTCTGCTGCAGTCATCACGTCCAAAGCAACTTGAAATGCCAGCTAATCTTTAGCTAGCAACGCATGTTGTAGTGTTCCGTCATGTACCCCGCAAACTAACATGTCACGTAGCATTCGGTTGAGGTCCTGGAAATTATAGTGTGCCGACAATCGCTGCAAGTCGGCAATGTAGTCGGCAATACTCTCACCGTTCTGATCGCGTTTGTGGAACTTTAAAGTCGCCACAGTTTCACTTGGCTTGGGCTCGATAAACGAATCAAGATGTCCCTTATGTCCACGTCACATGTTGAGTTAAACGGCAACAATAAAGACGCCACCAAGTCGTAAAGTTCGGGTTCACAAACTGTGAAAAATATGGCCTTCTGTTCAACCTTGTCTGTGACTTTGCTGGCCACAAAATAATTTTACAACCCTTCGGAATAAGTTTTCCAGGCATCCCGCCCAGGGACGAACTCACAGAACGAGTGAAATTCGGATATGTTAGGTTTGGTGCGGTGGCCTTATCGTATCCCGTGCCCCCGGCTGTACTCTCCTGAAAAACGTATCAAGTTTGTACCGTCTCATCAACAGTGTTATATACCGACATACCTTATTGGCTAGAGATCCCTAACTGTTAATCCTGGTCCCTCACTACAAACTCAAAGTCCACGCACACTACAGTCAGGCCCTGCGCAATCACGCCAAAACAGACACAATGTTTACATCACACCAGCAGGGTGACAACACAACCTCAAGTCTAGCGCAATAATCTACCCCACTACTACCCAGTATTTGTGTGCATGATAAGTTTTCGAGAACCTTATTAGTGTTTACATAACTCACCAAAATTTTTTTTATTTTGAATAGGATTTTACATCACCTGATGCACTAAAACACACACGAATATAAAAGACTAATTAAGCAGTAAAATAAAAATTTATATTGCTGCTAATTAAAACAGAAAGTTGTAGACAAGAGTAACTGATTATATTCTAAAAAGATTTATTTGCGATCATAAGAACATAGTTTTGACTTGACAAAACACATAATTTATGGTTATCTTGAGTATAATAGGTAGCACATGTGTGATACCACTATAAACAGTTCACCTGGGAAACAACAGATACCACTATTACTAGAATAGCAAGCATTGACTCTCCACGTACTAGTATACACACAATAGTGTTATAGGTTAAGCTCAATTAAAATGTGTTGACAGTTTATGCCACACATTTTGCTAGCCTTTAATTGAAAATCAGAGAACTAGTTCAATTTGAAACATTTAAAATCATAATGCTAAAAAATTATATTAAACAATTTCAATGTTTGAAACAAAAATGTAGACCATGTGGCAAGTATAAATTTTAAAATCTTGCACCCAAATTCTTATAAAACCACCATAATGATAACTGATCTGAAGTAATTTAATTTCGGTATGCCCCAATATAATCAAGACAGCACTGACCTATTTCCTTGGAGTACATAAGCAGTTGGTGTACTGAGATCAGAAAATCTTTCCAAGTGTCACCTGGTTGGCTTTAGATTAAAACAGGAAACAGTAATTTTTGAGACACAATCATCGAATAAGCCTTCCATAATATAAGTTTATAAATAAACTGTGGATTCCGAATTTAAATTCTTGAAAATAGAAGGCACTAGTAACTAGGTAAATTACAAATGATTGCACAATTTACACCAAATACAAAAGCAGATATTTACATTGAAAACTTACCTGCGTGAAGTGGATCTTCACGTGTAAATAATGGCAATATCTGCAAGCAATGAAAATTTTCCTGTATATTGCATCCCAGGGGCAATGAAGCTAAGCGTATTTGTAGCATGTTGAAAATCACACAGTCTTCCGATTTTAACTGCAAATACAATAACAAAATATAATGTGCGGGTTAGCTTTCAGCAGCTGTGACGTAACAAAAAATGATATACTTTGCACCAGCATGGGTAACTTTGCACCATTAATTTTAAATATATTTTTGTATGCTGACTGGTGAAATATTGGTGTTCATTATCTAAACACTGTACGTAAAACTAATTTTTAAAATATCCAGCCATAATCCAGTTTATCTTCACCAAATGTCATACAAAGAAATATTTTGGTGGTGCAAAGTTATACATGCTGGTGCAAAGCATACCCAATATAAAGGGTTTAAAATTTATTACAATCTTAAAAGCTGTTTATAAAAAAAAGAATGTTATCTTTCTTACTTGGAACTCTGTGAAAAATCCATTTTGATCCAACAGACCACACAAAAACAAGCACTAAATGACATCCATCTTCAATATGAGGCCTATATCAGCAGCACCTATATCCAACCAGAGCATTAATCTGACCCAGAGGCCAAGTACGAGATATTTTGACTTTAAAATAATTATTCAATTCATCTTCATAAAACACAGACAAGGCACTGAATGACAGCCCAAAGCCCCACCAATGCAAACCTCACTAAAGCTGGGCAACTCTAATAACAGGAGCCAATTCACATGTAAAAAATATTGGAGTATAAGTAACTTACCACTTACATTGTAAACATTTCTGCTCAACACATTTCTTTAAAAGAAAGTAAATAATTTTTAGTCTGTTACAAATTAAAAATAATAATGTTTCAAATTGTTAAAATTTCAAAATTTGTCAAACGTTTTTATATGTTGCAACTGACTGCATTATTGTCTACGAATTTCAGAATGCTTTAACTGGGACACTAATAAATAGAACATAAACAATAAAACCACAAAAAACTATAATTTACTACCTACAAGTCTTGGTTTATAATACAACAATATAATCACGTTATTTGCTATACAAAAAACATTGCTGTCATACTAACACTACACTTCAACCCAAACAATAAATGTGGGCTCATACTTACAAAAGGAGACAGTAGAACCACCTAAATCCCATTCGTTTAATGTTTATTTGCACCATGAATCAAGTGTGGCTAGCCACCACAGGCAGAAAGTGTTGTGTACTTGGTTACGGAGGTTGGCAGCAAGTCGTGTCAACAAGAAACAATGACGTTAGCCAGTTATGGCAGGACTCGTCTTGGATGCTATTGTCTAATGTGTTGAGCTAGGTACCACGAGTGGTAAACGTGAGCCATGGAACTACCAATAACCGTTTGGATTGAGTAGACACCACATTGGTGACGAGAGATACGAGTGTCTGCATTGGGCAGCATCGGGCACCGAAACGAGTGAGTCGCCACACATAACCTCCAATAGCGTTGTGGAATTCTTTCGGGGAATTTGTTCCCGGGCGGTACATGTGGCAAACGTACTCATAACTGCTAAAGTACTGTTTCACTGCAAACAAAGTGACCGACAAAGAGGAGACGAAGGCTATTTTCTTTCCGGTATGCGGAGTTGAATTGTACAACTTGGCACCATCATTATGTCTACCCAAAGTTATGAGCGAAGTGGACATAGAAACAATGTCCAACCACTTCAATCCCAAGCCAAGCGAGATAGTAGAAACCTACAAATTTCATGAATGCGACCAACAGACAGGGGAGTCGATCACAGAATACATGGCCAAGCTGCAACGACTATCAGCCCATTGTAACTTCACCAATTTAAACAGAATGTTACGGCATCTGTTGATGTGCGGGGAGCGTGACAAGGCATTGCAACATGCTATGCTGGCCAAGGATAACTTGACATTCCAGTCCGCCCTAGACATGGCCACTGCTGCTGAAGCAGCTAGTCGTAATGTCACTGACCTGAAGGGGGAAGTGAGTGAATGGACACAAGCAGTAAACCAAGTAGGCCTAGGTGTTTTCAGGCGCTGGGCTGGTTCAGGTTCACAGGACAAGGCAACCAGAGGAAGCGTATCAACCTCTTGCAAGCAGATACAGAAACCACCACCTTGCTGGCGGTGTAACAGTCCCCATAGTGCAGAGAACTGAAAACACCGCTCCACAAGGTGCAACTACTTCTTAAGCAAGGACACCTTGAGCGAGCATGTATTTCCAAAAGAAAACTGGGTGCCAAAGTGCAAAGCCCACACAAATCGCCAAGGCACAATCAAAATAACAGTGGAGTCTTTCATGTAACAGTTGGAGTAACTCACCCGAAGAGGACACAGCCTTGTACAGCCTGTAAATGTTGCAGTCGCACTTTCCCAACAGCCACCCACCAATACAAATTCAGGTACAGTTGGATGGTAGGGTCGTGGAAATGGAAGTAGACACTGGGGTTGGATTCACGGTCATTAGCAGTGACACCTAAGAACATTTTATGGCCGAGGAGGCCAAAATTTCAAGCAGTCAATCACTGTTGCACACACGGTTACAGGAAGCACACATGGTTACAGGAAAAGTTAAAAGTGCTAGGTTTAATGGGACATACGTGTGTAGACAGATGTAAGTGACATCAGGTTACCATTGTCTGCACTGTCTGCAAGGCTAACGGGTCGGTACGCATATGCGGGGACTACAAGTGTTCAGTGAACCATGTATGTTAAACTGAGAGTTACCCCTTGCCAACAACTAATGAAGCATTCTTCAACTTAGCAGGAGACAAATTATTCACAAAATTGAAATTGGCGGATGCATATCTGCAGGTGTCAGTTCACAAAAATATGGCTGACCTACTAACGGTAAACACGCCAATGGGGTTGTATCACGTGAAATGCTTGCCATATGGCACTAAATGTACTACAGTGGTTTTTCAAAGGTTAATAGAAACGCTGCTAGCGGGAATTACGGGAGTTGTTTCTCATCGTAGGATCGAATGCAGAACAACACTGACACAGGGTTCATCAAGTCCTCTTGCGTGTCGAAAGAGCATGATTATGGCTGAAGGAAGGGAAGTGTGTTTTTGCTGCATCATCGGGAAAGTTTTTGGTTTACCTAGTGGATAGTGCAGGAATACACCCGACACCAAAAAAGTGGATGCCGTACACCATGCTCCAGTGCCCACATATAAAAAAGAGCTTCCGGCCTTTTTGGGGCTACTTAATTTCTGTAATCGGTTCCTGCATGATAAATCTAGTGTAACGGAACCACTACATCACCTGCTCGACAAAGGACAACGGTGGGAGTGGACAGAATCTCATGAATACGCTTTTGAGACAGTGAAAGAATTGATTCAATCAGATGCTGTTTTGGTGCATTACAGTGAAACAAAGCCTATGACGCTGACATGTGATGCCTCAGAGTATGTGCTAGGGGTGGTTCTAGCTCACATGGAAGCAGATGGGAGTGAAAGAGCCATTGCTTTCGGATCATGCACACTACACAAACATGAAAGGAACTATGCACAAATAGACAAGGCAGCCCTAGCTATAATGTATGGCGTAATAAAGTTCAGGCAGTATGTCACCGCTAGAACTCTCATGATCATCACCGACCAACAACCACTGTTGCGCTTGTTGGACCCCAAACAGGCAAACCCTTGATATCTTACCTTCAAGGTTGCTACGGTGGACTATGCTGTTATCCAGATTTGATTACAGGATCTAATATAGACCAGGGCCAAGCATTGGATATGCAAATGCCTTAAGCACACTGCCATTAGCAGTCCAAGATTTGGTGGTTCCGTCAATGGGAGATGTGCTAATGTTGGAGGTATTACCTGACCCCCCAGTGGAGGCTTCAAAAACTGAAGCATTAACGGAAGCAGATCCAGTATTGTATACAGTCAAAAGGAATTGCAGTGTCGGGTGGCCAAAGAGTGGGCCAGAGGCAGATGAACTTCGACCATACTGGACTAGGCGAAATGAGTTGTTTCTCTACAGAAACTGCATCCTATGGGGAAGCAGAGTGGTCATCCCTTCAGCATTAAAGGACTTGTTATCGGTACTACATGCAGCTCACAATGGTATGGTCAAACCTCAAGCAGTAGCGTGCAGTTACATGTGGTGGCCCAAGAGGGATGGAGATATCGAGAATATGGTAGGACGATGCCAGAAGTGCCAACAACTACGAGCCAACCCGCCCAAGCAGGAAAATGTGAGCTGGGAGCAAGAAGCCAAGCCCTGGATCAGAATCCACATATATTTTTTTGGCCCATTTCAAATCAGGGTTTTTCTAATTGCTGTGGACGCCCATTCCAAGTGGCCAGAGGTGAGAATGGTGGGGTCAATGTCTTCAGCAACAGCTGTGCGAGAACTGAGGGACATATTCAACATTCACGGCGTACCTGAATTTTTGATATCAGACAGTGGTTCTGCGCTTGTATCTCAAGAGATGGAAGTCTTCGCAAAGAAGAACGGCATTCAGCTGATGCATACAACACCACTCCACCCCTCAAGTAATGGGCAAGCAGAACACATGGTCCAGACAGACATGGCAAAGTTAAAGAAGGTGGTTGAGGGGGACTGGCAAACCAGACTGGCAAGAGTATTGTTTGCACTGTGCACCCCACCCATCGCTGATAGTGGTAAGACCCCCAGCTGAGCTCTTAATGGGACACACTCATAGGACTGTGTTGGTACAACTACCAATGTAGAACTGATGTCAGAACAACCACCCACAGGAAACCAGAGCAGATGTTTCAGCGCTCAAGATGCTGTGTGGTAAACGATCTACAACAATATGAATGTAAAATGGATGCCAAGGATAATTTCGGGCTTACAAGTGTAACGGTAGGGCGCTCAAACCAACCCCACACTAAACCAAAACATATTGAAACACTCGGGAACTATCAATGGGCTAGGGAATGGCGGGATTTCCAGCTACAAGACCCACGGGTCAGAGAGAAACTCCAGTTACTGAAAACAATACTATATTGTGATACCCTTGATTGAAAATACAATGTTTCATTACAGTCATTGAGCAAGAGATAGAATCGGGCAGGACGGGAGGGGAACGATAAAGTTCATGAAATAATCTTCTTACCATGTTTCGCCGTACCGAAGGAGCAGGTGTGAGTTGGCCCGAGCTACAATCACCACTGGCCGCCTGACCGCGAGCCGGCATGATGGATGCAGTGGAGGAGGGGAGGGGAAGTTGTGCACGTAGCATGGAGCGCAAAAGAGGTGGGGAAGAAGGGGTGGCGCTGGCAGAAAGCTTGAAACTGTGCGGTTGTACACATGTCCCCAATATAGCGTCCAGCTTGGTTGGTTGGGGCATATGGCACACAAGGAATACAGATATTTGTTGTCACTGATGGTGAGGGACAGGAGCATACGCATCACGGGGACCAAATCAGGCACAGAGAACCAGGTACACCAGCTGGGGAGTTGCACCATGCTTAATGCCAAAACCAAAGTTCCTCCAACTGGACACAAGATTGCTGCTTGGCAAGGGAACAGCCAGGAGGGTAGAACCATGAGCAGCCCGCAGGAGAGTACTCAACCGAATGTTCAAGAGCAAGTTGGTGATACAGAGAGGGGCAATCAAGAGGCTCTAGGAACCCAAGTTGCAGAGTGTTCAATCAGCAGACCATCAGTCAGCGCTTGTGTCAGGTAAGACACACCAGCAGGGGAGCTCACAGTGGAGCTGGACGACAGCTGCAACAACAGCCCTTTCTGGCGTTTGAGGTGATAGAGAGTCATAATAAGCCAGTCAGCAGTCGTTACCTTCCAAGAGTGAGACGCCAACTGGAAAAGTTGAAAGATTGTGTTCAATGATAGTGTGTGTCTGCGGGAGTCAGGGTAACACTTTTTTTTCTTGTTTGTTATAGTTTAGTCAGTGTGTGTTTGGTAATGAACTTCTTAGAAGGGAGGAGGTGTTACGTACTCGGTTACGGAGGTTGGCAGCATGTTGTGTCAACAAGAAACAATGACATTAGTCAGTTGTGGTGAGACCTGTCTTGGATGTTATTGTATGTGTGTTAAGCTGGGTACCATGAGAGGTAACCGTGAGCTATGGGACTACCTATAGCTGTTTGGATTGAGAAGACACCACAGAAAGTAATAGGGCTCTTCCATAATTCATTGTATTTGAGGACTTGCACAAAAAATAAACGTATAAATGGATCATCAGTAAGAATGCAATCTGCTCAACAAGTGAACGGTAGTTGTGTTTTGTATGTTCAATGTGCGTGACCATGTTATATAAAATTAAACGCAATCAGTGGTGGCAACCTCAAGGTTATGTACACAAGCTTACTGAAAAGTATACATAATTATGAAATTAATAATTTTTATGTTAAAGTCAAGAGTAAAGTGTGGTCGTATCTTTCGTATGTTTGCATGTTATGTATTTCTGACCTGCTTGTGCTATGGGCAACAGTGGTGCAGTTCTTTGACAGCTACAGTAGGAATGTGCCATGTTTATCTGGCCCCATCAACATTCGAGAAGGGCAGACATAAGCGAATGAGGTAGCCATAATATTTTTGTAACTGATTTTAATGCTGTTGAATCCTAAGTAAAAACTGAACTCATTTGTTGATTAATGCATACATATATTTTGTTGTATTGCGTATGTCCCTTATGTGTTTCCATTTCAACACAAGAAACTCTTGCTACAGACCGTGTGTGTGATATGAATTTGCCACTGTATGACGTGAGCAATTAAATGCTTTAAAAAAATAATCTGAGAGTATTTTTTAATATATTTCAGGGCATGCCTCTTCATCCAAGTAGATGAGCAGATCATGAGCAATTAATTTCTGCCATGAAGTGAAAACCACTACTAACCCTAAATGCCCTAATGTCTTGTGCTCGACATGTCACCAGTTGAGGAAACTGTTTTGCTGGCACCCTTAATTACACCTTACAATCACCAAAACCATTTCATCTACGGCAGATTACAACCAAATTCAATTTCTAAATCAAATAAATTCATCATGTTAAGGTGTTCTCTTGCTGACTTTTACCTTAACTACTTTACTCAGGCCCCTACCTGTAAAAGAACTCATTTTTTAACGTACATACGGGATGTCTGTGATTAACGTTTAAAACTCTCCATACCGACAGAGAGGACCTACAGACAAGTTATATGACACCGGACACTCAGACGGGAAAAACCTTAAAATTGGTAACTAAGATGTAATATGACGTCACACCTGCGTCGTGCCACAGTCGCCATTTAGCAGCTCCAAATATGGCGCAGGTACAATCTCAACTGTTCGCTTCACCTGCATGCTGTCAGCATGGCTCAGTGCATGAACTGAACTTAGATTTCTAGCGATGTACACCTACAGTTTTGAAAAAAATAATTTAAAAATCTACTTTCAACAGTTAAGATCTGTGCCGCTACAAACGGAACTTGATACTCACCTGTGAAGGTGATGTGTTCACAACATTGACAGTCATGTCTAGTGGTGCAACTTGAAATGGACTATTCCTGTGCATTATGCCACTTCCCACCTCTCTTTCCGCAGCAACACTAGGAAACAATGCTACCACAGGATAGGAATCAGTATGTAACTTGCTATCTTGTGGCCTGTAACTGGCAGTATGCAAAGTTTTGTTACTGTACTGGGCATGAAGAAACTCATTCCAATTTATTTGGGTGCTGTCATTTTTCTTTGAGTCTGAAATAAAAACATTAATATTGCCATGGGGTCCAAAAAATTTACACAGTTCAAACAGCATCAATGTATCCTATTTATTTATCAAATTAAGTACTTAAGATCTAGGTCTTCAGCGCTGGTGAGAGGTAACATGATGTAGGTATGGAGCTGCACCAGAGTGAAGGTGGAGGAAAACCACAGACCCGCTAGAAAACCCGCCAACCAGTGGCATCATCTGGCATGAATCCCACATGCGAAAATCCGAGGACCAACTTTGCAGAGAATCCAACTCGGATTACCCTGGTGGGAGGTGAGTACTCTACCCACTGCGTCAATTGGGCCCTTTCAAATTGCTGAAGATACTGTAATTTCAGGAGGATTATGTTCTTCAGTACATTAGGTGGTAGGTTTTAAAATCAAACCTAAAACAAAATGATATCACCATGGATAATCAAGGACATTAAGGGGTGGTTTCTGAATGTTTGATTTTGTTCCGATTATTTTTTGATTAAAATTTAACCAATGGTTAACAAGAATTTCTGTTTCTCAAGAACTGATTAAGGTTAATGAATGGGTGAATAGTCTGAAACCATTAGTTAAGTTACACACAAGAAGAGGTACTGATTACCAAGATAATCAGGACCATGATAACAAACAAGTTTGTGTAACCAGTAACAGCAGAAATGTGTGCACGAAAAAAAAAATTCTTGGATGATGATGGAAAATTATTTTTTTTTATATTTGAAGATGATTATGAAGGGACAGTAGGTCATGATTCTTTCAGAAAAAACCAAATTACCTGCAGATGGGTGACCAAGAAGATTTTATAAGATTTCACCATTATAATAATACTATCCTAGCACTACATAAAAAAAATTAAGGACATCTTGAAGTGCCCACAGAAAGATGTGTAGTTAATTACATATTAGTTAATTATTTATTCCATGTAAAAAGGTAGGCCTAATTTCTGCTAGCAATTTCCGAGTGAAAATACTTTCGAGGTTTTGTGACATACCTCTGTTTCATATTTCCATACATAATTTTGCTTAATTTGTTATAAACCTATGCTGGGAGTTAAACCACATAAGTAGGTTATACATTCAATGTCACTGTACTGACCTGGGAAGTCAGCCCAATCTTGCCTCCTTCACAGTGTCCACTTCCACCAGCCCTTCATGAAAGGGAGACCATTGGCAGTAAAATAAATCAGTTGTTGTTCAGCCAGATGAGGGGAAGGATGTATGTGTGCCGGTTAGAGACTGTTTTACTTCTTCCTTTTGTTCTTGTGAGGAAAAAAACTGTACATAGTGTTTTGTCATTATTGTTCAGACGGATAACTCGTGTGGAACCCGCATAGGCCATGTGTACATATCTATCTGCGTGTTAGAAGCTGGCCTATGCATAGGTCCTATGGCAAGGGTCGTGAGGCACAATCCTTGAATAATGTCCTCAGGGGTTTTCCCATCTGAGTTCCCTGTGCCTAAGTCCTCAACAGTATTAACATTGCTCAATTGTCTCACCTGAGGAAGGAGAGGCATGTCACCAAACCATCAGTGCCCTGAGATAGGCAAACACCTTCCTCGCCGGGCACACACCAGGTGGTGTCTGAGTACTGTTTCATCCCAGAATTGTTTACTACACTTGTTTTGTAATCTGCAGTTCTTCATATCCAAACTCCAAACCACACTGCCCCCTCTAGACTGCGACAACTAAGTCTGACGCGGCTCACACCCAGAAGCCAAGAAAATGCAGGCAGCGGCTACGAAAGCCTGCGCTCTATTTTACATAATTCATGTTGCGTAAATTACTTATTTTATTATTTTGGAAACATTTTAATGGATGAAGATCAATTCATGTGAATTGTAATGTTTTTTAGTTAATTTTGCAAGTTATGTTACACGCCATTGAAGGATTTGTTAAATATTTCCTTATTTATGTCACAAAATGTTGCAAGTTATTATACATACTATTGTAGGTTATGTTAAATTTTGTATATTCTGTGTGAATGTTTTGGTTTTCAAGAATTATTCTGTGCCACCTATCAACCAAACCCGAAGATTTTATGCCTTAGATGGTTATTACGTAGCTGTGAGTGAGTACTCTGGCTTGCATATAAAGTATGCTGGACGAAATGATTACAACTTGGCTAAAGGGGGGGTTGAGTGACGTCGCAGCTGTGAGAGAAACATGGGGATAAGAATCTATCTTCCGTAGTCAACACGTATTGAAGGGCAGCTTATTTATATTTTGTTCCCTTTCTCCCCATTCCTTCCATTTAATGTTTTACTGGAGAATTTTTAGGTCAAGGTCAAAGTCATGCTAATAGCGAACGGGATTGGCATCTTTTGGGTGTCACATTTGCTGTCAAACAACCCCCTCCTTCTCTCTCTGACACTCTCCTTTCAACACTTGCACAGAAACAAGGTGCAATTTTCGTACTTGTATCTTGCCTCTCTCCATTTTGTCACACACTTCATTTCCGCTTCCGTCAGATATCAGTCAGTGCGCTTTTCTACTACTTTCTTTTATACCAACACAGGGCTGCTTGCTAAGATGAGTTTATGCTTTTTATTTGTTCTAAACAGTAGTTTAAGCTGTGGTAAAGTATCAGAAAACTGTTTTATGAAACTTTCTTCTTCCAGTTTATTATTTATGCTGTAATTGATAACTCCACAAAATTTGTTTCAGTGATTACTTGGTTGGTTGCGAGGGGAATAATGTACTAAATAATACGTTCACAGCAAAAAAAAAATCTGATTCACGGAAAGCATAGACATAACCTATACAACATTAATTTGATTCATACATGTCTCTTAAAATGATGTTCTTTTTGAAAGTATAGTTTTATTATAAATAAAATTTCTGGCCATAAAAGAATGTATACTGTAATAGTAAAGCTCCAGAATAGGTATATCAATATACATTAACACAACTTTGTATTATGTACCTCCTCTGAAGTTTGTTATGATACGCATGTATTTATCTACTAAAGAAATCAATAATTCTGTTTCTGAAGAAACAACATTTTCAGCACGGGGCAGCTTATTTTCGTCCATTATACAAACTTCACTGTTAACCAGCACCACAAAATCAGCAAACGTAATACTTCACTGCAGCAAATCACGAGCAGAGAGGTCATGTTGCCACATTTACCTTAACGAATGCTTAACTAACCAAATTACATTGAGAAACAGTTCATATTAATCACCACTTAATAGTTGTGGTTAAACTAATTATGTGATTAGATAATCAAGACTTTAAACAGACATTGAGAATCTGGCCCTAAAAAATGTTACATGAGATTACATACATCACCTAAACAAACATAATTAATAATCATGTAACAACCTGGTTGTATATTCACATAGTTCAGTTATCAAACAAGGTAAATGGTGATTGAGAAAGAAATTCCCACAAGTTTGTCATTTTACAGATGCCGGCCTTTAACCCAAACCCTGACATGGTGGCCTGCACTTATCATGGAAGCAAGCATTGGTCCTCTAATCCGCCTCCTCCACTTCTGTGTTAAGTGGAAATATCAAGTATAGATAACTGATGCACGCAAAAAGCAATGGCAATCTGTACCCTGTTATTTTAATAAAATATTTGCACAAACACTGAACTCTGGAATGGTACAAAACTGTGGCCTTAAGATGTGAGCAGAGAGAAAGGTTATGCTTTGTTCAGCTTCACGAAATTATGCATGAAGTTATAGTTAAGATTAAACATAACCATTAGTGGTATTAGATATGCAAGTTAAAAAAATCACATGTGACTATGTAATTTTGTTATTTGTGTTTACAGATTAATTCAGTGCCTTACTGTAACTTTTATTCTGAAATTTTTTCTTGTTATGGATATTATTTTCTTTTGGCCATGATAATGACAGTAGTGGCCTGCTCTATTGGTGGCAGACTGACGAGAGCACCACGTTTGTAAACCCTCTTCCCGCTGTCACCAGTTCTGTAATGACTACTAACTTGCAAGATGGCTAGACATGAATGCCTGTGAGGGATATCACCTTTTGCTTCAACTGACACGTTGGGCTTCTTAAACTTAAGTTTCTGGAACCTTTTTCCATCTCTTCCCTCTCCCTACCCTCCTTCAACATCTTGTTCCTTGCTTCACACAGGCAAATATGGGTGCTATAAATATAACATTAAACTTAGCCACCAGCAAATCAACTTTGGTTAGTGGACCCATGTGGTGGGCTGCACTAGACTTAGACATAATGATTATTTTTCTTCAAAGTCTGCATTGCCACACTTGCATTAACAAATTGTAACCATTATTATTTATCACGTTAATCAATAAAAAAAATAACTGTATTTATTATTTAAATTATTTTATGAAACTTTTAAAATTATTACACGTTAACTCGGCAACACGACAGAGATCAGGTGAACCTATACAAAAAATGATATCTGGGTCAGATCTAGCTACATCTGAAATTGACCAGATATGGCAACAAGAATAGGAAAATACAGTGAACCCTCGATAACTCGGACCTCAATGTCCCGGACTTCGGATAACTCAGACAGAATTTAAAAAAAAATTTTAATAATTTTTAATTAATTATTTCTTGGTTAAAAGACATAAAAAATAATTTCTGCTGGATTTAAATTCGTCACATATTTTAGAACCGCATTAAACTTTATAACGTAGTCGTCTACCGCTACTTAGCCTTTAATAATCCCACAGTAAATATCTGGCAAGTTCCGTGTGGTAAAATGTTGCTAGCTAAGCGCGCGACGCACGAGTAAAGATGCAACGCAGCAGGCAGACCTCTCACTTCTTTATCTTTCCTCCCTCTTCTGCCTACGAGCCAGGCACGCAGACATTTCAGAATGGTGCTTGTGAAATGACGGTAACTACGGGTTACAATGACACATTAACGGAAAATTATTTTGTTCTGGTATGTGCAATGAATTCAGGGCTGCAAAACAAATTGTTGTGGACATTAAAGAAAAATTTAAAATCATTGCTTCACATTGCGATGTAGAAAAATTGGTGAGAGGGTTTTACGCCCCTTTAACAACGATGTTTTCAAGAGCCGATGTGGGTGGTGAAAGAACAACACAATATCCATGCCCAAGCCGGACATGATGAGTCACGCTCGCTGGTTGATGATGCTCTGTTGATAACGTAACGGCGTCCGGAGAGTTGTAACGTTTTAAGCGTGAATCGGATTTGTTTATAAACTACTTCACGGGAAATAATAGCGTACATGTAATGGACCGTAAAATGTAAACCTCTTATGCGGGATAATTTTAAACGATTTTCATTGAGTGACGCACATGAATGGATCAACACGATTTTGTACTCTTCATTTTTCCATGTTTACTATACACCGACAAAATCTTTCTCTTTATTTTAGAAGAAATGGTCACGTTATGAACAAGTAAATATAGAAAAAATGTACATTTGTTATATTCTACACCAAAAAAATTTAGACGGTAATTTTTTTGAAAACACCTTATAATGGCCACACCCCATTTTTGGGGCCTAAAATTTGGTCAAAAATATGCAGCGATTATGCGAGTAAATACGGTAACTCTGTAGAACATGATTAAAATTTTATTACTTTTTAATATGAAAATTTGTGTAAGAATAAAGCTGTAAATTATGTGTTCTATGATGCAATCTACATACATATAATTAAATTTTAAAATTAGTAGTGTTAAAATGTGTTCACATATTTACAGTGACCCAGAAGGATTGTTAATTACAGTACCATTTTTATTCGTGTATACGAAGAAAATTATTTTTTACCTTTGTAATTTTGTAGGAGGGTAGAGTATCAGACTAGCAGCTGGCTGCTGCCCCTACGCTGTGACATACGGACGTAAGGTATTTTTCAATGTAAACATCTTGTGTGAGATGCGTGTGGTCACGTGCCGTGTTTGTATTGCACGAGACTGTACCGGTTGACCTTGACTACTTCCGCTCGCAACCTCCCTAGCTTATCTCCAACGATCATTTCTTATCTCTCTCACACATGCACGCACATTGGCTGTCGCCAGCCAGACGAAAACTTTTATGTGGTAGAAGGGTGCCTTGGTGCCAGCTTCTAGCACAGAGATAAAAAAAGGATCAGCCAGAAGTAGCAGCATAAAAAAATAAATAAAGATCTGACTGCCCACATTGTTCGACATTCTTTCATAGTCCTCCACGTTAGCGTTAATTTTTCCACTGCATGGCGGCCCTCCCGTAACTTGATACAATAGTTACGTACAAAACAGTATTTGGTGCAGCTTCTTTTGTTTGTAGAAATGATAGCGTACTAATTTCTTGGCATTTCTTGTGATTAATGACTGATTACACCACCTCCCCGGACACCCCTCGATAACACGGACAAATCGTAACTCGGACAGCTTCTTCCCCCTTTTAGTCCGAGTTATCGACGGTTCACTGTATCCACTAATTCATATCTGGTCCAGATCAGTCCCTGAACTGGCCAAATTCAGATATAAGCTCTTTCCGTTAGGGAATAAGCAAATTGGATAAATAACTCGGGTTTACATGGCTATAGTTCGTGAGAGGATCATTGAGCCGCATCGCCACATGGCCTAACCTGGTTTCTGCCATGGTCAAAGTTGAGATTGTGATGTTGCAGCTTACTACAATGGTGAAAACCCTACCTGCTTGTAGTATGGCTCCCCAGATAGACATTACGCTGAAATACTGCAAAAAACCTAATAATGATAAATATCTTTCTATACAATTATTTCACCCAAACAGGCCTCTACGATCACAAACAATTCCATTTCAATGTGATCAGTAGAAGTTGAGATCCCTAACCCAGCAAACAGATTCCTTCTTACCACATATGGTTCACATGAGCACTGTTTGTATCGGTTTACTTTCTTTGTGCTTTTCTGCCAAACTTTCAGTTATTTTGGCCTGCAACTCCTCCTTGCAATTACTTACTCAATATCTGTTCATGTTGTAGCTTAATCATTTTACCTTATCACAGAATATCACAATGCCTCCCCACTCGCAGCACATAAAGAATTTTCTTTCTGTGTTGCATCTGCAGCATTTTCATTCCGATAGGTCCTTGGATTTCAACACCGTTGTCGGCTTCTCCATTCTTTCAGTCGTCTCAAAATATTGCCATCTTCCTCTTCTGCTGCCTCTTCACCATTGGCATTCACTCAGTAGCCACTCACCATGATTGCAAGTACAATAAACTCTCGCGAAACTGTGGCCCAAGAATCCAAAGTACTAAAAAATCTGGGGTATTTCCAAAGTTACATGATTGTTGCTGTTTTGATGTATCACAAAGCATATTGCCGCACCGCTGCACCTAATTGCTGCTTCTGCACTTGTGCTGCACTATACAGTGCTGCCAGAGTGGCGGCCATCAAACGGAACTACCCTGGCAAGTCCCAGAACAGCGCAACTTACGTAAACAATCAACGATACAGCACTCTCAGCTCATTGCCTGTGGTTGTTATAAAGGATGAATATAGCATTGGCAAGAATTCTGTTTACAATATAAAAAAGTGACAGAAGTAATGCAATGTCATTTTCTGCATCCCACGTTTCTTCACAAAGGAATCCAGGCCATTAAACAGTCAGGCATTTGACTGTTCATGTCAGTGCAAGCAATAATTCAAATGAGCATTTTGTGCACAGCTTAGTGTTCATATATAAAAAAACATCTCAAATTTTTGTGAGATTTTTATTTACAGACTTTGTTTTGTAGGAATAATGTTTTATGGTAAGTAGAGTTACCCAACAAACTTTTCTAATTTTAGAAATGTTCTTTATATCTCTCATGTCTCTTTAATTTAACTGCAGCATATTCAACACTGTAACTTTACTTTAAATTTATGTCACAGTCTTAACTCAAGCATCAATGTCTCATAACTGCCAGCTCCATACCATTTTTACTTCCTACTGCCCATGCTGTCAAAGTGATGACACACTGTCCTCCTCAGCTGAAATTAATTACCATTTACTACCATTGTCAACTGGGGCTGTTATTTTTATCACATAAATGAATATATTTTATTTAAAAAAATTCAACACAATTAGTGTTGCTTTTATTTTGCAAGATGGCATAGGAACAACTCAGCATATTAAGTTCAAAGTGCCATTTCAAAGAAAACTAAAACATCTGTCTTACTGCATGACAAAATTCTCTGAGATGTTCATAGATGAGGGAGTGTCCTTGACAGTCTCCTGCCGGCTGTCTTATCATTTCTCTCCCACCCCCTCCAGCACAACCACTTCTTTCCTTTCCCTTTCGCCAGACATGCTGCTTCAGCACATTACATTACCACCCGCCTGTTGATATGCATAGCTCATTTATAATTACACTCATTACATGAGACTTTGGATGCCATTAAATTCACTTAATAAGACAACTTTGAATTACTTTTAAATAAATCACTATCAACTTGAACGAACTGCAGTGTTGAATATATAACAATGAGGCAATACATTTTCAGAGAAAATCATTTCTTTATAATCACTTTACTATGAATGGACTATACTTGTATTGCTAACATGCCCTGCCATACTTCTCAAGTGTCTTGTTTATTATGATGTTAAGAGAGTTGAACATATTCATGGACTTTATCGACTTTGCCTTTAATATTTTTCCCCAAAAATCTGAAAGTCATAAATCCCAGACACCCATGGATTTGTGTGAGTTTACTGTACTTGGGTTTCACCCTTGTCACAATCTTCATTACCCTCTTCTAAATGCCTGGCCTCAACCAACCTAATACGAGATTTCACTTCCTTCGACCAGCAAACCATATTTATCCCATGGTACACCCAACAGGGCCTAACCAGCTAACTGCTTGTCTGTTTAGTTCAATTTAAATTTCTAGTAAACTTGCACAAAGTATTCATGGAAATCTTCTCTGTCTTCATTGATTATAAGAAACTGACTTTTAATGGACTACAATCCCTCAATCACTGACTTATTAGAAGCTAACTTTTCCGAGGATGTTTGGGAGGATATTCTAAGCTTCATTCACATATAGACACTGGGCAATACCAACCAAATCTAAGTGCCTTTCTGTTAATTCTTTCTTGGTCTGTATTGAGCGTTGCCACAAATACAAGTTCAATCACGTTCTAACAGAGTGAATCAGATCTGACTTCACCCTTAACCTACACACAAAATAATTTGTTGGGATTTACTTGTGAATGCTACTCCAGTATTCTGGTCCAGCATGGTTTGCACTTTAATAATCAAGCATATGCAGCACACTTGCAACTACACAATATCTTCTATTTAAAAAACAATCTAGGGTGAAATATCTGTTGTATGACTGAAAAGCTGCCTGGAAAACTTTATTTACCAAAAATCTCTGTTTTATTTAACTTCTGTTTACTATTATATATCATAATTTTTTACTGTCTCCATCTACATATACATTTTCAAGCAAGCTAAACACATCCAGTAACATTAGATAGCTTAATGTTGGGTACACAGACAAAACAACCATAGATATACATACACTACGAGAATAAATCTCGTATCAATATAGGTCCAAACTTAGCTCCTTCATACATCAATTTTTAATTATAGTTCAAAAGTGGTCAATGATGTCATATCAGCTTGTAAGAGAGTAGTACATGTAAACTTTAGGTCAGATTTTTTGCACAAATGTGTGCAAGTCTTACAAACTACTGAATCCGTGATTAGTGGTGTAGAGTGAAATGTATACATAAATTACATAGTACGAAGGTCACATGACACAAAAAACGCAAAGAAAAACTGCCATCTCATTTGGATGTGTCCTCTGACATTAACACTTGGATTAGCAAATTAAAATGCAACACCTAAGACTTGATGCAAAAGTTCGCAATACAATGCAACACACAAAGTAACACTGACTATAAGTGATTCTATTGACCACATCTCGATAAATATCTAGTTCAAGGTTACATGTCACACACTGCCAACAACTAAACTAAACAACATGGACAAGTAGACAAAGCCTGCTGTCAACTTACACTTTCAAAAGTGTGTTAGGAACAGGATAAAATTACAGAGAGACTTAATTTTTAAAGAAGGGGAACTAATAACACTAATGATAAATTGAAGATTATGACCAAATATTTCAATTAAATGTTTGTTATTTTCATTATATCAAAGATAAGGAAATTTTTTCAGAACAAACTCAAGTGCCTATGATTGTTTTCTTTGCAGTTGTCTCTTTGATACGAATTGCACTAAACATTTTTATGTAAGGAATTACTGTACTTTTAAAGGCTTGAGACAAACTATCAATTCATGTCCGAAAATTATGTATTCAAGAAGAAACCCCGTCATATTACAAAATATAAAAAAGTATAATATATATTAGAAACATCTAGTAAAATATAACTAACCTTTTTTGTCAGGTGTTGACTTAATTTCCTTTTTTATGCTTGCCAAGTTTCCTGCTTCATGCTTAGGCCCTCCAACTTGGAAGATATGCAGACATTCTTTACCCATAGCAATGACAACATTGTTACACAGCGCTAATTTAATGGGTACAAAGTTTATTGTGAAGTTTGTACAGGACTCTTCAAAATCAATAAACTTGAGACGAGATATGTCATGAGTACGTATGCGGAAACTAAATACTGTCAATATATTCTCTGATGAAATAAGTATATTGCCAGTAGCCTAAAATAAAACAATTTTAAAATTAAATTATAATCTGTCAATGCAAACAAAATAAAATACACATATTTATTTCACTTAGTCTACCTAAATTACCAAAATAAAAAACCAATTTCTAAAAACAAATTCGCGTCACTTGCTATAACACACTTTATAGCTAACCAAACACCGATCAAATGTCAATTCATATGCCATATGAGCAATCAACAGTTATTAACTTGCACACAAATAAAAGACAATTAATTTAATAATTTGTATACGTAAATAAGTAAGAAATTAGTCTATATTATTGTTTCCTGCATTAAAAAATTGTTTGTAACACTGTAAAAATAAAAAACATATAACACACTTTACACAGGAAATATGATTCATGTTTACAAAAAGGGCAACATGATGCAAAATGTTGTGTTGCTTGAATCTGCACTGGTCACAACAAGCTCAGGTTAATGATAATACAAAAATAATTAAAAATGTTAAATAATGAACACTTTACATGCACACACTAAACATATAAGAAAACCTAACAAAAACAAAGCTATGCAAAAAAATTCTGAAATTTTATAAGTTTTATTACTTACTCTAACAACAATCATTCCACATTTGTAAAGAATAATTACATCCACAAATAAAGTTAAATATTAACATATATCTCTGGGCTCTGAATCTGCAGCATGCCGTATAACACAGCAGAATTAGGGTTAATATTTTGTTATGTTTTCTGCTTAGAAATTATTGCCAATGGGCGTAAAGTAGGGTTATGTACATTTTTTTTATTTAATGTATTATTTTGTGTATTATTGAAAGTGACCACATTTGGGGGAGAGAGTTTAATTTTTTTTGTTACCGAGGGAAAAATTTAAAATTCAATTAGGGCGTAGTTAACATAATTATGGCCAGATAGCTAGGTAATGTAGCTTTGACGGTCAATTTTTAGTATGTGTAAGAAAGACACCAAGTTTGTGCTATATTTGGCAAGGTGTGGATTTTTCTTTTTGCATCTCTGTGTGTGTTTGTGACAAAGTAGGTTGCATGAGGTTTCAAAAGATTTGTGCAACATGGAGGCTTGTGACTGGCTAAGAGGTTGACGCAACACCATTGCATCCAGTTATAAATCACATTAATGCTCACCCCCGATTTTTCACACTTCACTATTTTAATCTAAGAGTTCTAGCATTTAGCCCGCACTTCTCCAATCAATGCGTTGTCATTTATATTACGGCAATATGTTAGCATGTAAGATTGTCAAGTCAAAGCTTTTATTTGTAACACAACATTCAAGTTAGTATGTTCCAGTGTGTATCCAATATTCATTTTCCATGTATAATTGCTCCCTGCAAACTTTGTAAACTTTTTACCAGAGTTTATTTATAAAAATGGCTGACTGCCTCACCAGTAGTGCCAATCCCATGCACAAACTCGGTATTTGCACTCAGAGTCACCATGGGAAATACACACATAATTATGTGTTATAATTGTTTATTATTACCTGAAATGTGTCTATTATTTATGTAAGTATGCTTCTGTGTTAAATATAGTATTTAAAGGAAACATTCATGTTTATCATTTAAGTTGGGATATTTCTTCAAGCAGCAGAACAGTTTTGTGCAACGAGAGTAAAAACAGCAGAACCCTGTTAAAATGTTACCACGTACTGTATAATGTTTTCCTGGTTATAAGATAACTTTCATTTAATTCCTGAAACTGTTTAAAAATACGAAATTATCCTCTAATAATGTCTTCCTATTTATAAAGTATACATTTTTTGGGTCTCTTGAGAAACGTTAAAACGGTTCTACAGTAATTCTGTGTGTGAGGGTGGCACACATTTAACAGACAGCTCCAAGTGTCTGTCTGCCATTTTAAGCCACCCAGCTAATGGTACTTTCTACCCTTCTGGCAGGTAGAGGCCTATATAAAGAAGACCTTTGGTCATAGCTGTTCAGTAGTCATAGATTCTGCTTACCCTCAGAGCCTTGCAGCAAACTGGTGATCGCGAGACGACTACAGGTCATATCCTCTCTTACACACTGACTGCCAACAGTGAGGTAACTGTAGGCAGCACATCACCTCCATAATCCTTCATACCTGGACTGCCGACCGCATGGCGCCATAGTTAAGTTCCTACCCTTTCCCTGGTACACCTACACCATAGAAGTGTCAGAATGACTTGGAGGGGCCACATAAGTCCACGTGACCATGTACTTATTAAAATATTGAGACCCATCCTATATACTCTTTAAATTGCTAAATCCATATATGGACCAATTTCTTGTTTCACTGTACTTATACACTAGTTCTAAGTGCTGATACGCACTTAACCTGTTCTCAGTAAAACACTATCGGAAGTTATGGAAATGTCATAACTTTCCTCGGGATCAAAGAGATTACCACAGTCAAGTGTTAACGGGCCGCAATGTCACAGTATTCAAGTTGCTTTTAGTTACGATTTTGAAGTAATGGAAATGTTGTAACTTTTCTCAGGATAAGAGAGTTGATCATCTCGTAACCATGGCCACTAGTAAAGCATTAATCCTTGCTCTCATAACTAACGTCCTAAAATGCCCTGTCATGTTAGTTTATATTCACTGGTTATGTCTTATTGTAACTTATGTCATATTGTAACTAATGTCGAAACTTATGTTGTAATTTTACATGTTATTAACCCATGTCAAAAGCCACAGTGTACCTGTCTCTTTCACCAAATTGGGACTGATCCAAGCCTTGATTGTAGTTCAAGTACTACAGTACTACGAATACTAGGAGTATGTTATATTCAAAATAATGTCCATCCTGTATTAAATTATTATAACTTTTACTGTCTTGAATATACACATCCTGTTAAAATCCTGCTTCGCCATTCAACTTTTATGAAACCACCTATTATACCAACCACCAACATTAAAATTAAGGCGAACGACAGCCTTTCTCCTATTTTCTGTAGAAGAGAGTCCCTGCTGTATTGTTACTACAACTCTTCCTTGTTGACTCACCCAGTAGTCACTCACTGAGTCAAGTCTAGCTTTATTGTAAATAACTCTACACAAGAGTAGCCTTACATTTTTCTCATGCTCTCAGTCACTTAAAAAATCTTCTAGAGTCGCATTGCTCTCACATTCAATAATATAGCAAGCACCAAGTGCTAACAAGGTGATAAGGTAACTGCACAATAGGTTTCAGGGCAGAGCAAGTTGCCCTCCCCATCCTTCAGAGAATTCTGCATTGCCGAGCAGGTCAGACAAGCACGGGGCTGTGGCCCATAATTTGATGAAGATTTGAATCAGGAGTGGTAATTTTCTGTGCACAGGCAGCACTCAGGCCTCAACCTTCTTTCTTAGTGACTTTTCACAAATTTTCGGCATTTTTTAATTTAAAAATTAATTTCCGTCTATGCATGTAGGCTGTTTTGGGTGCGAGATGCTTAGGCATCTCTCTTTGCAAGTTAGGCATCTCTACATGGTATTTTATAAATATATGTTTCCCAGAGTTTCTTGGTGCATTTATATTTTATAATAAGACTTTTCCCCCATCAACTCAATGGTCACTGGAGGAACAGTGTCTTGTATAAAGTTGAACAATGTCTGAATAAAACTAAATATGAAGAGCATCTAGGAATTTTCTTTTCTAATTGAATGTGACTATGAGTTAGTTTCCTATAATAACCTGAATGTCCTCTTAGTGTCAGGCATATAATTTCTAGAATCATTCGACAACTGGCTCCACTGTAGGCCAGTCGAAAGCAGGGGTGAGCATCTCCAAGTTCCAGTACTATGATAGGCCACAGCTCAGCTGGAATGGCCTGTTACAAACGCCTCACCAACTTCACGATTTAATTGCACTACATGGTATGTTACCCATAATTAGAACATTTGAGTGTCTGTACACTTTTTCAAATGTAAATGAAAACATTTTCTTAATTTATAACCATATTTTCATGTTGCAGCATTCAAACCTAAAAGAATATGCACCACCAACAAACTTTATTTAAATGTAGTACTGCTGTGGTTGGAATTCACTGTTTGTTCAGTGCTTAGCTTATTGACTATTGTTTTTAGGGTTTAACTTGAAAACGCAGGGAGACTGGAATTTTAAGGTTATGTAGGCTGTAGATAATTTTCAGGGCTTAAGTTGCTCCAAAAGCGATGTTATTAGAACCAGATAAAGTTTAGTATTATAAATTATAAGTTATTTATCTGGTAAACACTACATCCATTTACACATAGAACCAAGAAATTCTCACTTACTCTGTAGGGGAAAGTGGGGTAAGACCGAGTACCAAAGATTTGGTTGCTTGCCGAAGCCATTCTTGTTTAGCCAATTTAATGAAAACTGCTGTACTTAACTCTGTGTGTATTAAACTTTAATGTTACAACCGTGATAATGATTTTGCTTATAAATTAAGTATAAGGGTTTTTTTTTTTCCAAAAACAACGAAGTGCCCGATCTTACTCGACCCATGAGGTAAAACCGGGTGCACATTAAATCATCAGACAATGACATAATTTCAGACATTTTAGAAAAACAGTTTAAGTATTTACCCTGCAAAAGTCCATTATTATATATTTAGCATGCAAAAATGCTTCTAAGTGAACTGGAACAAAGAAAACAAAAAGTTCAGAAAAGCAAACATAAATGCAAAAAGTTTTCTTTGAAAAATAAGACTGAGAAAAGCGGTTTTTGTTACATCAGTCCTATGTAGAGCAAAAGTCGCACACAAAGTTGTCGTCCTCTTCATGACCACCAAAAATTGGCCTATGGAACACTGAATCCAGTCTTCAGCAGCAGCAGACTCGCAGAAGAGACCATTACAAACTATGCATACAACAACTGAAGAACTCTCCTCTTCCGAGGAACTGTCACTGTCCAAGACATTAATGGTTTTCCGTCTAGTTCGTATTTTCTCTGGTGACATTTTCGAACGTTTTCCTTTTGATGTCTTTTGCTTGTCATGTTTTTTATCTTCTAATTGGTTTCTGCAGGGTGAAGACGTCAGGATGGCTGTCTTTCCTCTCCTTCTGTTTGGTAATTCTTGACACTGCTCTTTTTCTTTTGGTGGGGGCATAATCACTATGGGTGAAACCGTAAATGCAGATGCCGGAGAGATTGCATCATTCTTTGACGACGATGGCATGGCATCATCAATGTTTGGCATTGATGGGGTGGCTCAATATTCCTTTGATGTGCAACAATGAGCTGGTGAACTCTTGAGCATCTTCAGTTTGTGACAGCATATTATTGTCACCGTTCACATCTAAGGATGTCGAAGTGTGTAGGCCTAAGACTTCCCTTGAATCAGCAGAAAATGATGCTTCACTTTGCAGTGAAATATCTTGTGGCTGGATAAGAGCAGTAAGTGGCCTCTCAGTCACTTCTACTGGAGCAAACAAGTGATCAGATATTGCCTGTCTGTTAAAAGGAAAAATTCCTGTATTTTTAAAACCACTTATCGCAGTTCCCATCACAGCTCCTTTGGTAACACATTGCCAAACAACTTGGCAACTTGATAGATAGTCATATGTCTCCTTGGATTAGCAGCTAACCCTTTCCTGACCTCCTGCTCATAATACGTGCTGAGGGGAGCCATAAACGACAAATCAAGAGGTTGCCGCCTGTGCGTGCAGTGGGGAGGAAAACATAGGATTATAACTTTTTTCCCTAGATAAGTTGATAAGCTGAAGGCTTTTTGTATGGGAGGCATGGCCGTCCAGTAGAAGAACTGTTTTTTCCGGCCAAGGATTAGAAAATTCAATAAATTTATCCACCCAAAAAACCAAACTCTCTTTGTCAATCCAACCACTTTCATGATAGAAGACAAATGAGCCAGGGGGAGAACATCCATTAGCATGAGGTTGGCCTTCTTCTGGGGAAATACAAACATGGGAGCCAATATTTCCAGCAACATTCATGCATATTTAAAATGTAACTAAAGTTCCTTTCTCAGCAGATGCAATCGTCCCAAATTGTTTTTTTACCTCGAAGAACCAAAATCTTAGACGGTTTGCATGGCACAGTCAATATTCCAGTTTCATCTACATTATAGATATCGTTTGGCTCAATTTTGTGTTTCTCCAAAAGGGGTTCATATAAATCATAAAATGCTTGAACAGCAGTTCGGTTGAACCCATTTGCATGAATGATGGACGTTTTCTCTAGATTCCTAAGGGATAAAACTAGGATGTCCTTCAAAAAAGTCATACAGCTAGCCTTTCCCTGCCTTTTTTTTCCTTATTAAAAGTATAAGGGATTCTGTTTGTTTCAGCCACGTCAAAAGCGAGCACCCGCACATTTGTTAGAGTGAGCCCAAATATCCTCTCTTCAAGAAAAAGGACATAATTTACAACTTCTTTTTCTTGGTCATTACTGAAAACTGTTGTGAAATGTCGTAATTTTTTTATTGCTACTGTTTTTGGAGAAAGACAATCTTTTCAAGCTTTTCTTACCATGTCTTCCAATATAGACTGAGGCACATTAAATATCTTAGCAGCCCTCTTCCCCCATTGTGCCATTCAAAACCTCTCTTATGGCTCCTGCCATGCTCTCATTGGACCAACTTTGCCTTGCAGACTTCCTCTGGTAATGGCGAGGCATAATAGACACCTGAGAAACAAAAAGTTTATTTCAATTTATTATTCACAAAATTAATTCAATCATTGGTTCAACTGATGGCCTAAAATAATAAAGTATAGTATTAGGAATGATATTGTACACAACAGTGCATTAAAGAAATAAGGATGGGTAAAACCAGGTACTACCCGATTTTACCCCAGGACAAACTTAAAGTAAAAATAGCAATGCATCCCGACCACACTACCTACAAATGTGCACATGTTGTACACACACAGTCTGAAAGATAACAAAAATATTGCTGCACTTACCTATACTATGTTTCGTTGTGGAAATGAAAACGTGAAGCAATTAAAGTACGCAGACGTCAAACATTTTACGCAGTATTTCTTCCCATTGACACTGCCACATTGAATGAAACTTTACTGTACAGCTGCTAAGCGCACAATGCTAGCTGGCCACCGAGGACCTAATTCTGGTTGCTATGCACAGATAGCAGCTCTAGTTGCTGAGAACAAGAGGTACCCAGGTTGACCCGCCTACCCAGTTTTACATTACTTTCTCCTACTTACTTTCAGGATAATGTAATGCTGACAAATCACATTCAATATGTATTGGGGTTTATGTGATGCTTTAATACGATAAATGAAATGATTGAAATGAAATAAAACCATGGAACACCTCAGTGTACTCCAGTTTCCCCCCTGTCATAATTTCAACTAAGCTATTCCCCAAAATATCCATTCTTTCCATTTCTCAGGCTGTCCAAGAAAACTTGGAATATCTCTCAAGAAAGGACATCCACCTACATGCAGCAGTTTTCTCCTCTAATGGCAAATATGTTAATGTTTCTGAAGAGACAACAATGTGTTGATCTAATTCATTTATTACAAAGATTAATTCAACTCGCTCTGAAACCAAAATAATAATAACTGCACCATTTGTACATGTCAAAAAAAGTATAACTCACATTTACACTGTTGCAACTCAGCTGTGTGTAATGGGGGAGTTTGTTTTGGGCAACTCCCCCAGCCACGATATGCACTTACATTCAACATGTCAGCACAGCAATGTTGACACACAGCCACTGCAGGATACTGGACAGTGCAGAAAAGCACAATTTCAGCAAACACTAGTAGTAAGCAAAAGAATTTCTCTCTAAAACTACGTGTAAATGTGCTGAGTGGAAGTGGAAGGGAGGGGAAGGGTCACTGCTCACATGACTTACATCTCAGAGCCTCTATTTCACCCTCTCCTGAAGGTACATAAGAATAGGAATACCATTGTGGCAATCATTAAGGTCGTAGCTCCTAGATTAGTATTAATCAGGTGACACCGGCACATTATGCATCGCTCTATGAACTTACGAAAAGTAAGAAACACTTCCGACAATATTACTGCAATGTCAAAATGAGTGTACATAAGGCATCATATAAGCCACGATGCAAGGTGTAGGGAATGAGCTTCGGCTAAGGACCCATCATAGATCAGGTACGAGCAGCAGCAATAGGGACTGCTTGGTGCGGGAGGGAACCAAATTAAGAAAATGCCTGTAACTAGCAGCAAACTAATCTTTTCATTGCCACATTCTCACCAAATCCTCAACTATTATCTTCCATTTCCAAATCATCTCCCACAGGTTCATCAGGCATTGTTAAAGAACAATCAAGAAGGAAGCACTGAGGCTCCTTGTCAGTGACTCTTGGGGAAACCTGTACTGGGTACTGTTGGATATTGTGGATGTAAGAAGCACCTTTATAGAAGCACTGTATATTTCAGTAAGAAACCACATATGCCAGCTTTGCCAGGTGGAGGATTACCCTTGTACTTTGTGACCTGGCAGATTGTACCTACTCCCTTGTGAATATGGAGAGGAGAGAGTGCACACCACGTAAACAGAACACTGGGACATTACCAAACATAATCACCCATGTTGTCATCACCCTCCATAAATCACATACATCACCTTCAGTGTCAGTGTAGGCACAGGTCTTCCAGTGTAGTCTAGTGAACAAGATGCAGTCCGTGTCTCGTAGCAACCTAGGACAGGTTCCGAGGCTCTGCAAAGTCAACATGATGCTTTGAAGGAATCTGAGGCTGCAGGGAAGAGACCACTGATGGGTGACTAGGAGCGTTATGGTCATAATGTGGGCAAAGAGGTACAGGAGAAGTAATAATGGCCAACCAGCACATGACATGGATGTCCAACATGTGACCAGAAGTATGAGAGTCACTCCAGATTTCAACCCAATAGGAGGGTCTGAGGCTACACAAAAAAAAAAAAAAAAAATCAAAAAATTGAATGGCACCTTAGAGACTGGACAGTGACAAATAGTTTACAAGCAGGCATAGAAGAACTGTATGTGACAGCCATTTGTAAAATTGTATGTATTTATTGTCTCATTTATAATTGTCAATTTTAAATACTCATGTACTTTTCAAGTCTTTATGCATGCAGTGATACATTTACAGTCATTCTATGGTCAAAACATGACACAAAAATTTCCCTGATTATTTTTTTTTAAGTGTCTAACATGGTATTCAGTGAGGTTGTCACTTGGGCTCCAATTAGTTCAGATGATCAACCTGTAACACTCATCTGTGTTGTGAGCTGGCAATGTCTGTGGTTTACCATCAGAGTAATATACAAATGTATTGTCAAACAAGTTTGCTGGCTTTCTGCTCACTAAATTCAGTTTCTTGCAGAAGAGCAAATTTGTGCATTATACACAACCCTTGGGTGGTTATCAAAGTACCTGAATGAATGTCAAAAACTTCTGCATTATTATATTTATATTTTTTTCTGTATTTTTTAGTAAATATTTTTTAATTTCAAATTTATTTTTGTTCCTGTTAATTAAATATGTATTTTACAGTGACATTTTTTATTTATTTCAAATCATTTGAAAAAACTTCCTGTAAAACACTAAAGAGACTAAAATGTCACTTGTATTGCTGAGGTCTCCATAAACTGCTTATGGTTTCTTTGTTTGAAGTTGTATTAATAATTTTAAAATGCACCACAAAGCTGCACCACCCAAAACAATTCAAACCTTTATGGTCAAAAAGTACATGTAATCATCACCAACAGGTAACACATCCATATGTTGCCTACAAACTCAGTTATAAATGCTTTTCTAGCATTCGTATGTAAAGGGAACACATTTGCCTGTAGCAAATGAGCTATCAAGCTGAGCTGATAACATTGCTCTACCTTACAAATAGCAAAGCAGAAAAATAACTTATGCATAAAATAATGCCATGAAAAAAAAAAAAGATATTGTGGTTAAGAAACTTGACAATGTATACAAAAAAGGCAATGGCAGTTTACTAAGATGACAACAAAACCTCCCGAGACTGCAGTGGTCCTTCCAGCTACTAAGTATTATCAACTGAATATCAGAACCAAAACTATAATAAAGCATTACAACACAGATATGTGTGGTCACCGAACATTTTAACAGACTACACTACCTCAATTTTACACACCATACAAATACAACTGGCACGGAAAATTGTCTAGCAGCCCCATAGTGCATTAACAAAAACTGACAGTAGCTGTGAAAACTACACAGTCTTAACCACAACTCTTACAAACAACTTATAGATCAAACTACTATGAAAAGTGAAATGTATTTATGACCTCAATCTTTTCCCAACAAAGACTGCAGGCCAGATGTTCAAGAGGATCTTACCAACAGCCTAATGCAGATAAAAGTATTAACAAAAAGCATAGAGCCCTTTAAAGTCAAACACGATGATAAATATAGGCTCTTTTTACTTAAATTGAAATTTAATTTGTCTCTTTCCCCTTCCCAATCTCATGCACAAGCCCCTTAAGAAATAATGATCTTGCATAATTTGGGTTGAATCTGTACGCATTATAGCAAGTGCTGTGTTGAATAGAAAAAATTATTGATAATAATTAAATGTCAATATATTAGTAGATTGCAGTACAATCATTTCCTTTTACTCATTCCCGTTTTATCTCCACACTGGAAGCAGCCTGTCCATCCCCACCCGACCCACTCCCTCGTTGTTTTTGAGTTGAGTAGTGTTATGGCAATGTGTTGACAGTAGTTGTAGAGTTAGCAGACCTGGAGTGACGTGTAACAAGTGTTTATAGAGAGTTGCTGAGCAAAGGAGTAAAATGTGCGACGTTGTGGCTCACATCGTAGGTTAGATGTAAACACTACCTGGTCTCCGGTGTCAAAACACGGTGACACACGATCGGTACCATGAAACTAGGCCGGTGCACAATTTTGTTAGTCGTTTAAATGACGTAACAACGTTACATTGCGTACAGGGAGATTTTGTTACCTCGAGTACTAAGAAATGGGTGTGGCTGATGGCAAACTGTCGGAATTCCTACAAATGGAAAGTCCTTTGACCACAGAACAGGCAATTGCAATAACAGGCAGAGACCGTCAAACAGCAGCAACAGATGATAAGGCAACCAGAAGTGACTATTGATGCCATACATGGCGGGCAAGCAAGAAAATACAAGTCTTCTCAGAAGCCAATCCCAGTTGTTCAGCCGCAATCCTTCCTGCCAAAAGCAAGCGACCGGCACACTCTAGCAACAGTAGCTGGTACCAAGCAGATGTTCAAAGTATGGTGCAAGTCCTACACATCCATGGTTCAAGTGCATTGCCGATAGACTTTGGTGTCGTAAGTGTATGTAAAAAGGACACTGAGAACGATGCTGCAGGAGTGTACATGTACTAAAACTGAATACAAGTGACATAGTTGAAACAGATGGCAGTTATTATTACATGGGGGAGGTTTCAGCCATGGAGGTATGCTCAGACCCCTGGTATATTCAGGTACAGGTAGGCAAGCATGTTGTTAACTTAAAAGTAGATACTGGCGCTGATCTGATGGTGATTGGCCAAGAGCTGAGTGAAAGATTAGGTATAGAAGTGAAACAGATGAACAAAAGGATTTTTTGTGATGGCAAACAATCCTTAGAAGCAGTAGGGGTACCACGGACTGCCTTGGCTGTAGGTGACGAGTGCGGTGACCAAGAAATATTTGTTGTCTCAAAACAACAAGTACCATTGCTTGGCAAGCCAGCCTTACGAGCATTTAACGTTGTTCAGGTAGGTCATGGCAGAACAGTTGAGGAAACTAAGAAAAGCAGGACCAGGCCCTCACAGAAAACAACTATATTTGTTAGTAAATTCCCAGAGGTTTTTACTGTATTAGGGAAGCTGAAGAAAGAATACAAAATTGTATTAGAAAAGGTCAGCAAACCATTTGCAATTGCAGCCCCTAGAAGAGTGGCACTGCCTCTTATGGACTTGGTCAGCAGTGAGCTACACCAGATGGTGCAAGAAGGGGTGATAACGCCGATTAGCATACCAACAGAGTGGTGCGCACCGATGGTTGTCATGCCCAAAAAGGAGGGGGCAGCGAGGATCTGTGTTGATTACACACAGTTAAACAAATTTGTATGCCGAGAACACCTCCAGTTACCGTAAGTGGATGAGTCCCTGTCACAGCTTGATGAGGCAAATGTTTTCACAAAGTTAGATGCTTCAAAAGGATTGGACCAGAGCTGTGCAACACTAACCACATTTTTAACACCATATGGACGGTTCTACTTCAACCGCCTGCCCTTTTATATAACTTCAGGTCCGGATCATTATCAGCATAGGATGCAAGAAATATTATAAGGAATGACAGGAGTAGTGAACCAAGGTGATAACATCCTAATTTATGGTACAACACCTGAAGAACATGATGAAAAGGTAGAGGTAGTGCTGAGAAAGTTAAAAGAGGAAGGGGTGGTGCTCAACAAAGACAAGTGCCAATTCAAAATGTCAATGGTGAAATTTTTATGGTACATTGTAGGCCTGAGAAAAGTACAGCCAGATCTGGAGAAAACAAGATCCATACGGGATATGCCAGAAACTACAAATGTTCATGAGCTGCACCGGTTCCTGGGGATGGCAAACTACCTCATGAAGTTCATCCCTCACCTATAGAGCATAATACAGCCACTGCCAGCACTACTAACAAAAGAAAATGAATGGGTCTGGGACAAAGCACAGAAAGAAGCAATGCAGGCCATAAAATATGAACAAACTCAGCAGCCTACTCTTGCACTTTACAAACGAGGGGCAGAGATAAGAATCTTAGCAGATGCATCTTCATATGGTTTAGGAGCAGGTTCAGAACAGCAACAAGATGATAAAAAGTGGAAACCAGTTCTGTATGTATCCCGAACTCTAAGCGAGATTGGGATAAAGTATGCACAAATAGAAAAAGAAGCTCTTGAGATAACATGGGCTTGCGAAAAGTTTTGTGAATATATAACAGGTGCAAGTGTCGATATCCTCAAAGATCACGAACCTCTGTTGACATTATTGGGATTTAAACCATTAGCAGATTTGACAGTAAGATTGCAGAGACTGCGAATGCAGCTGATACACATTCGATACACTTTGCAGCATGTGCTGGGAAAGGACTGTACCTGATGCACTGTCACGAGCACCAACAGAAGAGACACTTGAAGAAGGCCAAGACATTCTAGAAGAAGAACTACACATCCACAATGTCACACAAGAGATGCCATTCTCAGATATTCGTTTAGCAGAAATACAAACAGCACAAAGTGATCCAGAATGCCAACAGTTAAAAGAAAATATCTTAAAAGGCTTCCACAAAGATTCATTGTATTGGTCTGCGAGATGACAACTGACATACAACAAGGGCCTCATCATAAAAGGGAATTGACTTTTCATCCCAAGAGCACGGCGACCAGATAATCTGCAGCGCATATATGAAGGTCACATGGGGATTGTGAAGTGCAGATGCCCTACACATGAATCAGTGTGGTGGCCAAATATATCAAATGAGGTGAAACATATGGTGGAAAAGTGTACTAAATGCCTAGAATAGAGAAAGCAAAAAGCATAAACTCTGCAGTCCACACCACTACCCAGTAGACTATGGCTAATGTTAGGCTTGGACATAATTGAACTAAAGAAGAAGCACTACCTAGTCATACAGGATTACTTTTCTCACTTCCTAGAAGTGGTTAGTTTGGAAAAAATTTCTTAGGAAGCTGTCATGGCTTGACTGAAGAACATCTTTGCAAGGCATAGAAGTCCATAAACGGAAAGAACAGCTGGGAGAACGCAGTTCACTTCATTGCCGTTCAAACCGTTTGCCTAGGAATATGCCTTTAACACAGTCATGTCCAGTACACGGTTCCCACAATTTAAAGGTGAAACTGAGAAGGCAGTGGATATAGCAAAACCGATTCTCTCTAAATCTGAACACCCAAATCTAGGTCTTCTAGCATATTGATGTATACCACTCGAATCAGGTCTGTCTGTTTAGTAGGAAGTTGAGCAACACACTGCCCACGGTCCACTCATAGCTTGTGCCTTCATGGAAGGATGAAGCCATGGCACAATTCAGGCATGGAGATGGTGCTCTGAACAATAGCAACAAGAGAAATCATGATGACAAAAAGGGAACAAAGAATCTTCAACCATTGCAAGTTGACACTACAAAGTGCAACATATTTGAAGGAACAAAGATCATACGTCATAAACACAGAGTAAGGGTCACTACGCAGGAACAGGAGACAACTGATAGAAATGCAAGCAGAGAGGAGCTGTGGTGACATAAACAGGAGAAGTATACTTCAAAAACCAACAATCAAAACTACAACCAGACAAATCAAAAGGAATGGTGCAGCGTGAACTTCGAACAAGGATAATAGCCAAGGAGATACACGAGGGAGGTCACCTGTTCTAGCATATGAATCATCCTTCGTGGGTTTCATTCAAGGTCACCACCTGCAGCTGAGTTCTCTTCTCAGGTCATCAGGATCTGCAGGAAACCCACATTTTCATGGTTTTCCAGCAGCAGACACAGAGGGCCAGTAAATGAAACTGTCAAGCAGAAACAACACATACCAGCTAGGCCCATATGATACAACACGAAGTGGTAGAGCAATGAGAAAACCAAAAAAACTGGACATGTTAATACTTTGGAGGAAGGGAGGTGTAGTGTACTGTACTTGTAGGTTTTAGAAAAGCACATTTAGACGGTAATGTACTGTAGGGTTAGAAGGTGTAGAGTACTGTGTAGGGTTAGGAAAGAACATTTAGACATTGAAACATTGTAGTGTACATGTAGGTTTTAGGTAAGTACATCTAGACAGTAGTGTACTGTAGGGTTAGGAAGTGTTGAATACTGTGTAGGGTTAGGATAGAGCATTTAGACTTCAGAGTATGAGAGGTTAAGTGTTATGGCAATGTGTTGACAGTAGTTGTAGTCGGCAGACCTGGAGTGATGTGTGACAAGTGTTTAGAGAGTTTTTGGACAAAGGAGTACGATGTGTGACGTCATGGCTGACATTGTAGTGAGCCGTTTATTGCTCCATTTACTCATTAAGGCTTAAGACCTTCATTACAGCACTCCCTTCAGACTTAATCACTTCCAAAATTCAAGTAAACCTGAGAAAGAAACTAGAACTCAGCTAACATATGCTTATAGCTATTAGTGAAATCAGGTTTTTTGCACCATTCTTGAGCAAGAAAACAATCCAATAAAGTTTAAGAACGTTCTATTCACAGAGTATACAAAATTCACATTCACAGTATAAGGATTTACGATTCAACATAACCAAATTACGTCTCTTAAATGCAATTCCCCTTCAGCCTTCTAATTACAGAAAGGAATATTGCACACATTCACTCTCATCTACTTCTGTGTTTCCATTGTTAGCGCATCTCACAACGCATCGCTAATCCACTACAATTTCCCTTGCCCAATTTGAATGGGCCAATCCCTCTTGAACTCTAGCGCACGCAGCATTCCATTTCCTTAAATTCTCTGACAACACCCAGGAGTACCGCGACCCATACTGGAATGTACTTGTGACGTCGACTACAGCTGACGGTAGTTTAACCAAACTTACCAGGCCTCCAGACTTGCCTTACACACAGACATTAAATATATCAATAAAATCTGGACTGCTTCTTTGTGCTCTCGCACACTCGGCGAACAAAGGAGTACACTCAGCTCCCGTCATAACGTCTACGCATTCCTTCGTCAACTTAACACTGAACTTAGTTTCGGGCACCTTCACGCCCGACCGAAGAGTGAGCAACGGCTTCCTGCGCCCCTCTCAACTTTACTCGCTGACAAGAGCGCCCCTACCGCCGGCCGTCGGAACTAGACACTCCCCTCTCCTTCCCCAGGCCTACCCCTCCATGGCCAGTGGAGTGACAGGTTGAAGTCGAACTGGGGAGGCCTAGCACCGGCAAAACGGGTTTTCACTATTACTCAAAAGGGAAAAGTCAAGTACCAGACTTAGACTCCTATCCCTTCTAACATTTTCAAGGCTTTAAGGTGAGGACCGCTCAACCCCCCACCCTATCAACTCCTATGGACCAGAACCTAATACTAGGTCAAGTTCTTAACTCAATCATATGCTCCAGCCAAACATCTCACACAAAATACCAGACAAATCATAAAATACCCTACACAAAGCTCTTAATTTCTAATCAAATCTCCCTTAAGGAGTCACAAAACCTTATACACCCAATATATAGGTATATATTATAAGACCACCATTTCTTTTAAAAGGGAAATACAACTGATTATCTCACAAAAAACCCATAAAATTTAAAATACATATGATCTTAGCACCTTTTCAAACCATCCCCAAGGGTACAATCAGTTTGTCTTCATCAGTATTTTTGTCATGATCAGGATTTTCAATTTTAAGACAAACAATCTTCTCTACCCAATCGTTAACAAATAACACACTAATAATTTACATCTTTTACAACAATAAACACATCATAATACCTTAAAAAAGCCTATTGACTCATAAAATATACTGTTTACATACATCTATTAAATATACATAAGATTATTTACTTAGTTCCTAATATGGCCATAATATTTTTGTGATGATCATCCACATTTACCATTTGAGCGCTCAACAATATATGATATCCAAACATGCAATATACAAAACAAAAAACATCCTTAACACTGGCCAGTGATAAACATAAAGATACAATATGATCTTTGAAAGAACTGTGCAATGGGAGCGCATGACTGGATTCAGTTTCTTGGACGTACTCCATTGCAAATTGAATGACTGTCAAAGAAAACTAAACAAATAAAAGAAAACCATAATATAAACAGAGTATGCTTTAGTCAGCAGGATACATACACAACAAGAAATTCCAAAATGGAATCGGGTCAAGTAGAAACAAGGAACCAACAGATAATAAATGAAAATAATAACAAATAAAATAAAAAACCAATATTAAGAAAGATACAACTTTACAGCACAAAACAAAACACACACTCAACCCATCACAACCAATCAGAGTCAATCTATGCTGCGCGACCAATCAGGAGACAGCTCGTCTCCCATTGGCTGAGCAGGATAAGTGGGCTTACCCTATATAAACCCATGGTTTTTCCAGTCTCCTCATTAGTCGCACTCGTGTTCCTGAACCCTGTGTGTCTACCTGATGACGGGAACTGATTTCCGTTCCCAAAACGTCGTAACACTGTCTGTCTGGAAAACTACTGTGTCTTGTTTCGTCTCTTCGTTGTGTCGTTTGTCTTTTCTGTATATGTCTGTTATCTGTTTCATTTTTTTTCATCTATTTGTTGTGTCTTTTTGTTATTTTTCTGTTCGTGTCTGATATTTGCTGTGTTTTTTTGTTTCATCTCATCGTTGTGTCGCATGTTACTTGGTTTTTTATTTTATTTGTTATTATTTTCATTTATTATCTGTTGGTTCCTTGTTTCTACTCGACCCGATTCCATTTTGGAATTTCTTGTTGTGTATGTATCCTGCTGACTAAAGCATACTCTGCTTATATTATGGTTTTCTTTTTTATTTGTTTAGTTTTCTTTGACAGTCATTCAATTTGCAATGGAGTATGTCCAAGAAACTGAATCCAGTCATAAAGATACGAACACAATGACCCATGATCGGGCATGATACAACTTTAGGTGCACCACATGTGCCTTCCTTAGCGCAAATGGATTATCTTCTTTACACATACTCAGGGTATTCTCTCCAAGGCACCTCTGCAAAACGAAGGGACCCTCATACCTCTGGGACAGTTTACCAGATACCTTGAAAACGAGGTCAGAGAGGTGAAAACTTCTGCACAAAACCTTGTCTTTTTCCTTAAAGGGGTTCATACTTCGACCCTCATTATACCTTCTAGCTGCCAAGGTTTGCACTTCTTCTAAACGATCTTTAACTCTGGTTAGCAAAACCTTGCGCTGCGGTTCCGAATGCCTGGAATCTAATGGGGGGGATACCCCAAATATTTAACAAGGGCTGCAAAACCTGCCTACCTAGAAAAATTTGTGCACATCATTAAACTCCAGATTAATCCAGGGCATTTGAACATCCCATTCATTATGCACGGGGTCACTAAAGATCCACAGGGCCACCATCAGGTTACGATACACCTGTTCTACCATGTTGTCCTGCGAAAAATGTGGAGTACTAAAGGAGTTCTTAATACCCCACTCCATGCACATGAGTTTAAGTTCTTTTCCCGTGAAGCTAGCTGCATTATCACTAACTAAGTCTGCTGGTGCTCCTAATATTTTCCAGACTTGATTAACCAAGGTATCCCTAAGGACTGGAGCCTTCAGGCTCTTGACTGGTAACAAAAATTAAATTTGGAAAAAATATTCAATTCCACTAATAAAGCCACATTCCCCTCTTTGGAACGAACCAAGGGTCCAAAAACATCTACGTGCACCTTAACCCATGGGCTAGTAGGCATTTCTGCAGGATATAATCCCATTTTAGTATTTTGAGGAACCTTAAACTTCTGACATTTTTCACAAGTCCTAACATAATTCGTAACTCCCTTATTAATATTAGGCCAATAAAAATCTCTTTTTTGGAAATGTTCAACATTACATGTATCGTCATTTGACAAAACTTCTGCTAGAACTTGCGACAAAGGCCCCATAGACTCTGCCGCCAAACCTGTTAACAAACTCTTATCGGAAACCTGATTCAAGTCCGTTATTCCACATAATTTAATCAAAAACTCTAGAATAGGTTCTACCGCACAGGAATCCACACAAGGTAAAATTTAATTAAATCTCTAGTCCATCTTACATTTTGTTCTTTTACATAACTCTTATGTTCCAATGCAATGTCCTTTCGCCTTTCTTCCTCTTCCTTAAACCAAGTAATAGCCTTTTGGCACAATTCAATAGCTGTTTCGTTCTCGGTCACTACAAGACCCCTTTCATTTAAATACAGGATTAAATCGGCCCGCCCCAGACGGTACAAAAAGTCCGACGGTGTAGACATGTCTCTTCGAGAAATTGTCACTGTATCCTGGTTCAAAAATGCTCTAACCTCCCTACACACAAGTAGGAAAAAACGCAACACCCACACAAAATGTAACATGTACATTTCCTTGCTCAAGAACGTAAAGCAATTAAATATCAAAACAACCAACTTGCTTCTGAAGGAAGCAGAGTGGCACAGTTAAATTGAGCTGTTTATTGCTCCATTTACTCATTAAGTCCTTCATTACAGCACTCCCTTCAGACTTAATCAATTCCAAAATTCAAGTAAACCTGAGCAAGAAACTAGAAATAAGATAACATATGCTTATAGCTATTAGTGAAATCAGGTTTTTTGCACCATTCTTGAACAAGAAAACAATCCAATAAAGTTTAAGAACGTTCTATTCACAGAGTATACAAAATTTACATTCCCTTCACAGTTTAAGAATTTACGATTCAACATTACCTAATTACGTCTCTTAAATGCAATTCCCCTTCAGCCTTCTAATTACAGAAAGGAATATCGCACACATTCACTCTCATACACTTCAGTGTTTCAATTCAAGTTAGCACATCTCACAATGCCTCGTTAATCCACTACAATTTCCCTTGACCACGCAGCATTCCTTTTCCGAACCCACAAAAATGTGTATGCCATAAATGATCGGGCCTTTCTTAAAGTCTCTGACAACACCCAGGAGTACAGCGACCCATACTGGAATGTACTTGTGACGTCGACTACAGCAGACGGTAGTTTAACCAAACTTACCAGGCCTCCAGACTTGCCTTACACACGGACATTAAATATACCAATAAAATCCGGGCTGCTTCTTTGTGCTCTCGCACACTCGGCGAAGAAAGAAGTACACTCAGCTCCCGTCATGACGTCTACACATTCCTTTGTCAGCTGACCACTGAACTTAGTTGTGGGCACCTTCACGCCCGACCGAAGAGTGAGCAACAGCTTCCTACATCCCTCTCAACTCTACTCGCTGACAAGAGCGCCCCTACTACTAGCCGTCGGAACTAGATGCTCCCCTCCTCCTCCAGGCTACCCCTCCATGGCCAGTGGAGTGACAGGTCTGAAGTCGAACTGGGGAGGCCTAGCACCGGCGACTGGGGTTTTCACAATCACTCAAAAGGGAAAAGTTAGGTACCCGACTTAGACTCCTATCCATTTTAACATTTTCAAGGCTTTAAGGCGAGGACCGCTCAGTAGGTTAGATGTAAACACTTCAAGTTGGAACCTTAATACTACACATGAACTTCCAAATTTTCAGTTTTCACTAATTTTTTTTACAATTTATCAATACAGGATTAATAAACCAACAAATAGTAATACAAAATTGGACAGTGTTATACATCAGTAGGTTAAGTGCCACTGTACAGTGACAGTGAAAAGTACTAAAACTTTTACATGTTTAAAACAGTCTTAGAAAAATATTTTAATCCTTTTAAGTCAATATTTATAACAGCAGTATATAAGAAAAAAAACAGATATAAAGCTGAAAGATATTTTATACATATGTTGCAAATGGCACATAGTCTGGTGATGCATAACACAGTCCAATTTTCCTTTTTTACATATCATTTACACAATGTGCAAAAGTAATATTTATAAATCTAAGTTTTTATTCAATAATGTCAAATAGCAGTCTTCTTACAACAAAAATGTTATAAATAAAAATATCAACAGTGAACAGCAGCTAATTTTAAAATGTTCATCTCCTTACCTGACAGCATGCTATCACACTCGGAGATATTTTAACTGGTAACTCTATCATTTCCAGTCCAGCCACACTCGACTGCATACTGCTAGGAGTAACTCTGCCTGCAATTCGTGCTCTCATTGGCTGCAGACCAGGCTTGTTGAATTCACTTATCACATCCCAGTTTGCATATATACGAGCATACATAGCATCTCTCCCTTGGCGGCTCTGTTTCCTTTCAATTGTGACAACATAATTACCTGAAAAGAATTACATAACAAACCTTCAAACCACAAAAAGTACATTAATATTATCTATAGAGAAGGAACAATACCGTAAAATAAAAAAACTGCTGATAAACTTTCAATCAAAATTCTCAAACATTTTTTATATTGTTTGGATTACGAAAACAGCACACAAAATACACAAAACTGTTAAAAACATAAACTATATCAATAAAAATAAATAATATGCTGGAAAGTGGACAAAACCAAACCAACCGCAAAGTAAAGTGGTACACCAAAAATATATATAAACAATTTGTAATCAAAAGAAAATAATGTGTCTGCTAAAAAAATAACATAAATATAAAAAAAGGAATTATAAATGCCCAAAAACACTTAAGAAACACAATGATTTACTATTGAGAATAACTGATTATGTTGAAATTATCACATAAAAATATACAGAAATATGACGTAAAAATGGAAAAGAATATAACGTAATGCGGCTTTATAGCCTGTGGACCGTTAGGTTACTAAGAGACAGTGAAGTACAAATTTATACAATCACATGAACTAAAAAGGAATTTGCCAAAGCCTTGCTAACTGATCATCCCAACATTCGCCTAGAGCAGGGGCGGATCAAGGCTTCACTTCACCCAGGGAAATAATTGCGTTTTGCAGCCATCCCCCCTCTTTCCATTATTCCTGGATTAACATTTATGGCACCATCAGCGCCCCATCCAAACCAGAACCTGGGGCAGGTTGCCCCCCTGCCCACTTCAGATCCACCTATGTCCTGGAGCCACTTTAGAAAACCACAGAAATCAAAAATTAGGATGGTCGGAACCAGGAATCAACCCACATCCTCAAGAGTGTAAGTTTAAGTGTAACCACTGTGCCATCTGGTAAAAAGAGTGGGAAACAAAAAAATTTCAAAGAATATGACATGTGCCTAGCACACCCTCCCATTAGCCTGGCTACCGCACTGTACACATTTATTACGGCCTACACTCAGTGGATGTTGTAAATCATAAATATTACCTTTAAAAATATGCGTCTTTAAATTTACTATTTAATTGCATTGTTTTTCAAGTGTCTTATTACTGTCTTAATGTTATTAAAAATGTATTTTAATATTTTGTCTTTAATTTTTCAAATGCCATTTTCTAAATATGTCAGTGTTGCATCAGCTATACATCTAATTATGTCAGTGTTGCATCAGCTATACATCTAATTATGTCAGCGTTGCATCAGCTATACAATGACTTTGTAACCTTCCGCTTGAACGTGACGTAACAGGGAACAATAATTCAACATAAGACATTTCAGATTATTAATAATGTTTTATTATGTTTTTAATATTTTTCCAGTGTCAATTTTGTCTTGTGTAACTTCGTATTTGTTCCATTAAGTGTTTTTGTATGGGAACTACCTTGTGCCACGTGAAGTCAGCCCCCCTCACGGAGCTGGCTTGGCGACGCCAACGCCGGTCGAGTCAGTCGGAGTCTGACGCGAGTAGGAGACAGACGCTTCGTCTACCCCCTGGTCCTTCACTAGTTCTGCATCCGTCACTTTAGTTTCCATAAGTTTAGTTTTAGTTACCGGAACCATTTTTGTTGTTGTTTTGACCCGGAGCTCCTCACCCCCTGCCGACTACCGCATCCAGGAGCTTAAATTCACCCCTCAAGTTTACAGCCAGCCTACTACTTTTTTCCCGTGCAACCCACTGGAGGAGTTTATGCTCCAGACCCGCTCAACTGGTACTGGCCCTCAACAGATACAGAAACTATCTACGTCTTTTATTGGTATAGTATTTGCTCACCCCATCCCTAGTGATGCATAGTGTACCTATTTGAGTGTGTTGTGTTGTGGAGAATGGCCCCAAAAAGTCTCCGAAGCATCTATCATTAGAGGGTGCAACAATCCACCGGTACGTAGCCTGCCCCGTGGTTGTCAGCCTGTTTACCCTGGGATCATCAAAGGGGTTACCCCATGGCTCCCGCGGTGTACCCTTTTCCCCACGATTCATCTCATCTCAGCTCTACCTGCTAGCTGGTCCATTCCCTTAACTTTGTCACCCACATCTCGTCCGACTCTCCTATTGAGTCATTATCATCATTTTTATGTCACACGAGCACCCCCTCGTCACCAAATAATTCAAAATAACAAATACACACAATTATAAAAAAAAATTACTGTCTCAAACTAATTATTAAAAAGTTCTGTTATGAACAAATTATTAAAAATGTTATGAAGAATGATAATACTAACCAACATATTCCATTTAAAAAGAAAATCTTGCCTTGGCATGACACATTTTGCCATATTGTTTGCAAGAGCAATAACGTACTGGTAGCTTTTAAAAGCTTGGATGTTGGGCAACATTTTCAGAATACACACTATAAGCTACAGCTGCCATCGGCAATGCAGCCTACTTGCCACCATAGTAAGTAAACTCAAGTATAAGCAACAAGTAAATCTTCCTCTACGTTAATCTATCATGTTATGATGGAGGTCCATGTAAGGAACAGTTGCCCTGCCTAAATGTGTCTCAAGGCTGAGCCCCGTATGTGGACAGGCAGCAGGGGAAACCTTAAATTTGTATGGTCAGTAGACTTTATGACTTAATTTCTAGAACCTTCTTAGTTTCCCTACCCTATGCATTTCTCAAAATGTGTTCACATTATCGGAAGTGAGATTCAAACTTCAAATGTAGTGGCCAACGTAGATCTTCCCAGACCTATGAACATGTGAGTTGCTCGTTTCACTTTCCTTCTCCAGCTTTTCGTTCACTTCTACAATCAAAAACATCTTGACTTCAGTGAAACCAACAACATAAAAACTGAAAACTCAGGACTGTGTTTACAAAATCCACTGAAAATGTGGAAGCATGTACAATGGAGAAACTGGCAGACACCTCTCAACCCGCATCAAATATGAACAAAATAATACTATAAAAGGTGAAACCAACAAATCCAGACAGGCAGAACATGCTTTGGAGAAGAGACACAAAATACTGTGGGATAATGTAAGCCTCAATAACTAATAAACTAACTAAAAGAAAATTAAAGAATCAGCATTCATTGTAAGCAAAAGTAACTTCTCCAGCCAACTAAGTATAGAACTATAGGTTTCCTTTAATTAAAAAGAAACTTATATAAAACCGATACAATAAAATTAATAAAAAACAACTCTACACTACCAATTGTCACAGCATACAGGCCCATTACGAGCTGCGCGACAAATCAGAAAGATAACTGCACAGTTATTGGCTGAGCTAGAAGTAAACACCAATCCTATGTAAGATCCTTAGTTGCCACAGTCAGTCTGCTGGAGTTCCTCAGATTGTTCGTGTGCCTGCTGACAAGAAAAGATACCATTTCCGAAAACTTTAAAACTGGTGTTATCTTGTTTATGGCTATTTCTGTTGCAGGGTTCATTTGTTTTGTCCTTTTCTTTCATATATCACTGCCACAATTGTCATACATCTTGTTTGCTCCTTGTCTGAGTTTTTTCCCAACTATATTAATATCCCTGAATTATTTGCATGCTTGTAGACTATGGCCATTTCTGGCTTTCATGGTTTGTTTCTTGTTGAAGTCAATAAAATTATAGGTATGTGGGTTTGCTGGACTGAGAACTTATAGAGAAGGCAGTTCTGTGGAAGATGGTGGAAGCTGTTAATAGAGTTTGAGCTGGGCTAGCTCACCCTTAAGTTGTTTGTGCACGAACCTGGTGATATAATATGATGCTGGATTGATATGCTACTATAAAGAAGATTTTAAGACTTTGATTTGTGCGCCGTTCAAGCCCCGCCAATGAACTCGTTATCCACCCAACCTATCTCGCCGTCATTCGTACTACAAGCTTCAGTCGGCCTCGGCCGTCTTCGTGCCTTCCCTTCCCCTTCCCTCCTACCGGCGGTCTACGCTGCGTCGTTCCTGGTTGCCTCGAGGCACTCTGCCTCCGCTCGCCCCCCTGCTATGTACAGATCTTCTCGTGGCCGATGCGGCACCCGCAACTATTCTTCATTATTTTGGGAAGGCTTTTTGCTTGGTTATTAATTTCTACCTTGTTTTCGCGTGTATTTTATCTACTTAGTTTCTGTCTTGTTTCCGGTTGTACTGGGAGTCTGTGACTCCCAAATCTGCCATCTAAGAAGATATTCATAGTGCTTTATTTACTGATTATGGATTTACTGTCGATGGCTTGGACGAGAACTTGAGTGCCCCGACGCAGTGTTTGTTTAATTGCCCCACCAGGATGTCTTTGTGTCCGCTCGGCCGTTGTTTGTCATGCTCGTGTGCGCCCTCCTTCCTCCCCTCAGCTCTTCCCCTCCGCGCCGGCTGAGTTGGCCAGAGCGCGTGTGCCAGCCAGTCAGTCTTCTCCCGGTCCCGTTCGTGGGCAGTTGTGTGGGCTCGCGACCACGGCGACACTCTCTGGTCTACTTTTGGTAAGTTTATAATTTTGTCCATTTGTTTCTCAGTTTCAGTTTTTTATTCTTGGCCGGTTTGATTCACCTAGTTTCCCTTTAGCATTGTTGCTTATCTGGGTTGTGTCGTCGCGACCGCAAGCTTTGCACAATTGGGATGTGTTATTGCAGTTTATTTATTCATAACGGAGAACTTGTGTAGTAGCTCCTTCACACTAAAGGTAATTTTGTAACGAATTTAATTGTATTTCTTTAATAGCTTATTGAATTTTGTATTTGGCTCGAGCCCATTTTGACTTCTCTGCCATGTTGATTGTCTTTGCTCTATGTACCCAAATTTGATTTACAATATACTTATTTTTGTAAAGAACCTGCATTAATATTATTGGTAGCTGTTTAGATTATCTGTGTTGTTGTGATCGTAGTGTTGAGCGTTAACTCATGGGTGGGTGTGTGAAACGGTAGAGTGCCTAGGTCATACTCGACTAAGACTGGCAGCCTGTAATAACGGTGACTGCTTAAGAAGCAGGCACAAAACTGCGCGATTCTGCTGGGCTGTTATGCTTAGCGAGTTGTTGTTTAAGCTTCTAAGGTGCGAGAACGTTCAACATTTTGACGCAACGACACAGGTGTCTACATAATAGTTAAGGCGAGTTAGTACAGGTTTCTCATTATCGGACTCGCAGTAATGTCATGGGTGATGTTACGGAGTTCGTGTTGCGGTTTGGGTATTTGGAATTGCGTCAGTACCTCACCGAGGCAGGAGTTGAGTTTCAACTAAGTGTAGATGTGGCTGCACAGCGAATTAGGGCTTTGGCTTATATTAATTCATTGCGGAGTAATAATAATACACATTTAGGAGGTGCGGTGTTGACCAATGATCGCCCGATTACCGCAGCCCATACTGTTCTAATGGGGCGCATGAATGCGGTGCCGATTCTTAGTATGGTGCAGCCAGACAAAGTCGTGCATTCTCTCGTTGCTACCGATAATGTATTCTTCGGAATGCGCGACAGCCAACGCGATGAGTTTTCATTACGTGTCTGTCAGCTAGGCTTGAAGGACATGCGGGCGATGTGTTTGAGCAAATGGGTGAGCAGGGTATGAAGTTCAAGGGTTTTAAGTCACGTTTGATAACAGGTACAGGATCGCCCATGGCTTGGTCTGCGGTCAAGAAACAGTACGTAGACAGGCATCAACAACCTGGCGAAAATGTTTCTGCTCATGTTAGTGAGGTTCTGACTTACGCTTGGGCAATGAATTTGCATCTGAGGTGTGCGGAGGAGAAAATGGTGCAAGGCGTTGTTGATCGCATGACACTTGCAGCTAGGGCTCACCGCTTTGCGATGGCTCCCCCTGCTACTAGGGAACAGTTGAGGGTTTTGGCCCTAGAAATTGAACGTCAACTGGAATTAGATGCAGTTGCGTGTAGTGCGTATGGAAAGAGCATAGGATGCCCAAAGGACTTAGTTCGGGGCCTGGTTCCGCCCGAGATCACTGCTATGGCAGTTGGTCAGGAAGAAAGAGTCCGGGGCCGTGTAGATAGGAGTGAGTCGCGTCGTCCGCGGACCAGTCTTGGTCTAATGGGGTGCAGACAGGACAGGGCAGTTGATCCACCCATGGTCGCTAGAGTCGAAAGAAGATCGGACAATGATTTCGCCAACGTGAGATGTAGTAAATGTGTGGTTCGGACACGTTAGCAGTGACTGGAACAGCACACTGGTTTGTCGCGAGGCACGTTTGTGCTTTTGTTGTAGTATGACGGGGTATTTCAGGGCAAATTGTCTGGAAAACTAAAGACAGCCGCAACCACAGGTGCCAAGGTTTCACGGCGGGGTTGTTTTAATGTGGCACATACTGATTGTTTTGTTTCCGTGCTATGTTACGATCTAGAGTGCGCCGTTTTGTTGGATACAGGGGCGTCACATTTCTTCATACGAGAAACACTGTGGAATTTTCTTGTCAAGCAGAATGCTCATTTGTCGCATAAACTTAGGACCAATGATGCCTTGACTATGTGCGTGGCCAATGGTCGCATGGTAAAATGCACTAGGTCGGTGACCTTGCATTTTAAAATTGATCGATTTACATGGTCACACACCTTTTGGGTGATTGAAGGCCTTGTGGGAGATTTAGTCCTGGGCATTGATCTTTTGTATCGGTCGCAGGCGGTAGTCGATATTGGTTCTCGCACCCTTACTTTCAAATTTGCCCCTGAGGTTAAGTGCCCGTTGTTGTTGTCGTCGGTCAGACGTGGGTCAGCGCCATATGATGAGATAGTGGCTATGTCACATCACGATGTGAGTGGTGTGGATGCGTTGTTGCGTGAGTTTGACGACGTAATTACACTGAGAATAGGACGGTGCAACGTTCATCCGTACCGTTTTACGGTCATAGATGATGTTCCTGTCAGAGTGCCATTTTACACCTATGCTCCTCCTAAGTTGGAGGTAATGCGAGAATTGGTGAATAAACTCCTCAATGCAGGAGTCATTTCTCCTTCTACCTCAGACTATGCTAGCCACACCTTTATTGTTAAAAAGGCTAATAGTGGCTCCAGGCTGGTTACGGGCATGTCTGCCGTCAACCTTAAAATTCATCTTGACCCTTTTCTGGCGCCGACGGTTGATGCCGTGTTGCAACACCTAGGGAAAGCGTCGGTGTACTCTGTGATTGACCTAAACGCGAGTTTCCACCAGTGTTTGCTGCACCCTAGTTGTAGGAATGGGCGCTATACGAGTTTAATCGTATACCCATGGGCGCCAAGTTTGGGACCCAGGCTTTGTCACGGGTTTTGGATCGTGTGTTGTCAGATCTGAAATTCAAATACGTGAATAATTATATAGACGACATTATCGTCTATAGTTCATCATTAGAACAACATTTTGTTGACTTGAGGAAGGTTTAGTGGCGTCTACGGGAAGCAGGGCTGACCGCAAACCCGGCCAAGGTCACGTGGGCTTCCCCGTCAGTTAAGTTCTTGGGATACGTGGTATTCGGAGGTCGTCTGGTCATGGATCTGGCCCGGGTGGCCCCCGTGGTGAATTTTCCACGCCCCAAGACTGTAAAGGGAGTTTCGAAATTCATTCGCCTTCTGGGATATTAAGTCAGTTTTATTCCACATTTTTCAGAACTTGCCGCCCCCCTTGACCACCTTAAGCGGAAGGGAGTTGTTTTTGAGTGGGGTTCAGAGCAGGAGGAAAGCTTTAAAAGTTTTAAGGCTGCCCTCGCAGCCGCCCCTTCGTTGTATTTGGCAGACTTCGATTTGCGTTTCGTGATTCATGTTGACGCTTTGAGTGTCGCTTTGGGTGCGACATTGGGTCAGTGACGAGATGGTGCCTTCTGCCCCGTGGCTTTTGCAAGCTGTACTTTTGTCAGATTCCGAGCAACGGCTTAGCGCATTTGAGGAGGCCCTAGCCTGTGTTTAGGGTACTGCCAAATTTGAGTCGTCCGTCGGCGGTGTTGAGTTCGACTTGTGCACTGGCAATCAAGCAGTGTCATGGCTGTTGTCCCATGCTAGTGATTTTGGGAAATTGGGACACTGGGCATACAGATTGTCGCGGTTCCAATTTGTGATCAAACATGTTCCTGGAACGAGTAATGTGGCTGCGGACGCCTCGTCGCGGATGTTTTGTCCCGAGGATTTTGAAGGTATCTCTCCCCCCGACAGTGAGAGTGGCGTGTGTGTAGCTTTCACTACCGGTAGCTCCTTTTATCGCCGCCTGAGTGAAGCGCAGGCTAAGGATGCCTTTTGTAGGGAGCAGGGGGGTGGAGTGTTAAGAGGCAATGACGTCCCGTATGCAGTATTAGATGATCTGCTGTATTATACGGGGCCTCGTAAACGGGCCAGACGTTTGGTCATCCCTGGGGGATGCCGGCTGGAACTACTAGCTTATTTCCATGATTCCCGTTATGGGGGTCATTTGGGACATCAGTGTACCATGGGTAAGGGTGGTGCACTGTTTTATTGGCCTACTATAGCTGCGGACGTACGAGCGCATGTTCGGCGCTGTGGAGTGTCAGCGTGACAAGCCACCCCAGAACTTGCGAGAGGGGCTATACAGCGTGGATCAGAATTCTTATTCGTGGGAGGTCTTACTCTGTGATGTGTTTGGGGCGCTTGTTCGGTCTACCAAGGGTAACAAGTACATTATGATTGTCTTGGATGTTTTTTCTAACTTCGTAATTTTAATTGCAATGTCCAGTATCCGAAGTTTGGAGACCAAACAACACTTGGTAGATCGCATTTGGTCTGTGTTTGGCCCGCCAGTGAGTTTTCTCACCGACAACACAACATATTTCACATCTGGTAGCTTTAAGGATATGTGTTTTCGATTGGCGATTACACATTACACCTCCAGCCCGTATTTTCCATGTGGGAATAGGGTTGAGCGTTTCAATCGAAATCTGAAAGTTACACTGTCAGCTCTGTACAATTCCCAGCAAAACCCATGGGATGAAGACCTAGATTTAGTCAACATAGGGTACAGTTCTGCTGTCCACGGAGCTACTAAGTATAGTCCAGCTCGTGTCTTGTAAGGGCGTGATTTGCTCCATCCTTTACCCAATGTGTGGGGTGTACCCTCGCCGGCGGCTCCTCTTTCAGAGGCCGCTCGTGAGTTAATGGCAGCAGAAGTTGTTGGTAATCTTTATGACACTCGTGGACGTCTTCAGGCAAGGTATAACGCTGGTCGTGTGGCCTTTGATTACCATGTTGGGGACTCAGTTTTGTGCAAGTCATTTGTTTTGCCCTCAGCAGCAGCTCAGCAAAGTAGCAAACTTATGTTGAAGTACCAAGGTCCGTATGATGTGGTTAGGCTTTTGGGACCTAACACTGTACTTCTGAGTGAGCCCATTACTGGAAAGGTTGTGCGCAAAACTCACGTTACCCACCTTAAGAGAGCTGTAAATTTATGAGTGTGCAAAAGTTGTGCTGCAGGACCAGAAGTTTGTCATCAGTTGGGTGCGTGACATTGCAGCATTTCTGGCCAAGAATGGGATTCGTTGAAGAGTGCGGGCAGGGCCCACCTTCACCCTTCTCCATTCCCTCCTGGTCAATCCCTTCTGTAGGGGTGTCTTTATGCGGTGGCCTGGGGAAGGCAGTAATGTTTTGATGTAGTGTTAATGTTTGATGTGGTGTTAGTGTGCGTGTGTTAGTTATGTGTTTATTATGAGTTGGTATCTGTGGAGTGGTGTTTGTGTTTGATTGTTTTTGTACCAGCTGGTTGTGTGTGTTTCTCGGCCGAGATTAATGTTTTTTCATAATCCAGCGCTGTGAATTTTTAAAAATATTTTTTATGGTATTTTTGGTCAATTATATAGACCATTTATGTATATGAGTATTGCTTTCTTGTAAAGCAGCTGAAGCCGGAGTTTGGTGCATTATGGGCGCATATTTTATTCACTTTGTATTGATATCAAGTGCATTCATGGATTGTAGCTCCTGTACAAAAGCAATATGTATTGTGTACATGCATTTGTTTTGAAATGTTTTAAGGGATTTCATACAACTTTGTTACAGAAGAGTGTGGCTATACTAATTATTTGATTTGTTTACAGGGTGTGACCCTTCTATGGGCAGTTGCCAACACATCTGCTTGGTGTTTTATCATATACTCTATCCATTCCAAGATTGCAGCTTGTGTCATTCCGCCTGTTCCCATGCTTGAACGACATTGGCTGTGCAACAAACTGCCGTTGCACCTCCGCGTGTTTCGCGAGCTGTCGACTGGCAACAAGTGGGGAAACGGAATCGCGCCTCGCTGTGGAGGAAATGGAATCACGATGGACGTGGCGTCGTCGCGTAAGTCGTAGTTAATCCATTTCATGCACATATAGTATTTCATGCGCACTGAGTGATATTATATTACAGAGGATTAAAAACCGCAACTAAACGATAAAATTACCTATCCCGATTTAAAACACAGACATTTGGCGTAGGACCTATTCCCTGCCGCAACGACACTGTTAACTAACCAGCCAACCAATGATCGAGAGCTCACCAGTGACAATGTTTATTTCTGCTGCAACCTTGGAATGGATACAGTATAGTGGTCCTTCCCTTTTCCTGTGGGTGACACAGGCCTTGTGTGACCGATGAACGAGAGCGATATGGATTTGGGGCTCCAGCTCCAGGTACTTTGATCCCAGATGTTACCCCCTGATTGTCAGGGAGAGAGAGTCCTCTTACGCCACCACGGCATGGCCTTAGGTCTGTAAGGTCCCTGTATGTAGGAGTAAGGAGGGGGGAATTGTACTGGGAGTCTGTGACTCTCAAGTCTGCCATCTAAGAAGAAGAACTTCATAGTGCTTTATTTACTGATTATGGATTTACTGTCCGATGGATTGGATGAGAACTTGAGTGCCCCGACGCAGTGTTTGTTTAATCGCCCCGCCAGGACGTCTTCGTGTCCGCTTGGCCGTTGTCGGTTATGCTCGTGTGCGCCCTCCTTCCTCTCCTCTTCCCCTCCGCGCCGGCTGAGTTGGCTGGAGTGCGTGTGCCAGCCAGTCAGTCTTCTCCCGATCCCGTTCGTGGGCAGTTATGTGAGCTCACGACCACGGCGACACTCCCTGGTCTACTTTTGGTAAGTTTATAATTTTGTCCATTTGTTTCTCGTTTCAGTTTTTTATTCTTGGTCGGTTTGATTAATCTAGTTTCCCTGTTTCCCTTTAGCGTTGTTGCTTATCTGGGTTGTGTCGTCGCGACCGCGAGCTTTGCACAATCGGGATGTGTTATTGTAGTTTATTTATTCATGACGGAGAACTTGTGTAGTAGCTCCTTCACACTAAAGGTAATTTTGTAGCAAATTTAATTGTATTTCTTTAACAGCTTATTGATTTTTGTATTTGGCTCGTGCCCATTTTGACTTCACTGCTGTGTCGATTGTATTTGCTCTATGTACCTGCATTGGATTTACAATATACTTATTTTTGTAAAGAACCTACATTAATATTATTGGTAGCTGTTTAGTTTACCTGTGTTGTTGTTATCTCAATGGTAGTGTTGAGCGTTAACTCATGAGTGGGTGTGTGAAACGGTAGAGTGCCTAGGTCATACTCGACTTAGACTGGCAGCCTGTGATTACAGTGTCTGCTTAAGAAGCGGGCACACGGTAATGTGGTGCCATTTCAGCCGCAAGGAGATCAATGCCCCATTATACCCTTTCACTATGCAATGTATTTTTGCGTTGTAAATCAAATTTGCTCAATGTTAAATCTTTTGGACTGCCGTTTACTGTATCTGGTAACACCCTGTAATTTACTGTTAATAATATCCCTTTTGATTGAATTTAGCATGAGTTTACTTTGAGTATTCGTTAAGAGATTATATTACCCTGTCCCTTTATGAGTAGTGTCGTTACCTTTTGGATTGTGTTGTGATGTAATTAGAGAATGTGCCTTGGTGTGAGATTGAGTGCTCACCCTAGATTCACAGCTGTTTCGTTATTGTACAATTGTGTATGTGAGATTTTTGCACAATTTTCTGCGCGACTGCTGAGAGTGATGAAGGGCAGTCAAATTACATTTCAAGTTCCGGTTGAAACGTTCCACTCTATTTCCACACGGGAAATACGGACTGGAGGTATACTGTGACATGCCCCACCTAAAACACATGTCACGGGACTGAACTGACACAAAATATGAAGCATTGTCGGTTACAAGATTGACCAGGGGTCCAAACACTGACCACACACTGTCAGAAAAAACTCCCGTTATGTCACTGCTCTTCAAAGACCGTAACGCAATCAAAATTACAAAACTGGAGAAAACATCCAGCAATATCACAATGTAAAGGTTACCTTTAGTAAATCCTACCAAAGGCCCAAACACATCACAATGCAGCACCTCCCTGCTGTAAGAAACCGCATCCACTGAATACAGCCCAACTCTGGAATTTTGCGCAGGTTTAGCGCGCAGGCACAATTCACACCGCCGAACGTATTGGCGCATATCATGGTTCACAGTAGGCCAATAAAAACGTCCACACAATTTCGTAAGAGTACCCTGACGGCCCAAATGACCTCCAAAGGGAGAATCATGAAAATAAGAGAGCAATTCTGCTTGACAATGCTCTGGAACCATTAAACTTTGGACACTCCCTCAGTGTCCCACGTAGTAAAGAAGCCCATCGTTGACAACGTACGGAACTTGATCTCCACGTTGGATTGCGGCAACCAGATCACGACTGACCGGATCATTGGTCTTACCTTCTTGAAGTCTTGCATAAAAACTCTGGCTGGTGGTAAAGGCGGCACTTAAGATCCTGGTAGATATGAAGAGGCGGATTCCAAAGTACACTAAGTCAGAATACACAACTTTTGGAAAAACGCATAAAACGTGCTCTAAAGAAACCAGTTGGTGTTCTTGTTAAAAATGTGCATATTTCGTGTATTCTATGAACTAAAACTAATTTCAGTTACTTTATAATGCATTTTGTTTACATAAGAAATAATTATAAGTGTTTTGTATTGCAAACGAATCTAAGTCAGGACTTAGTAGTGTTTGGAAAATGACTATTGTTTGTTAGTAACATTGAAGGAAAAACCCATTTTATTCAAATTTGGTTAATTATTCTGGTGGGTTAGAAACCAAATAGTCTAACAAAATTAAACCAACATGACGAACATTTATTTACAAGAATACGCTCAAACTAGCAAACTGGAAAATATTTACACAAAATATTTTTATACAAATATTGCACCAAAGGCATAGGCAAGCAGTCATTACGGCACATATGAAACATTGTTATAATAAGTATACGCATCAAACATGGAAATTATTGAAATCTGAAAACAACAAACAATGTGTTAACTATCTATTGAACATTGATTACAGAAATGGTTCTTGCTCATCGAAACAAACAGATATATTGTCAGTAGTGTCCTGTGGACGCTGCAAAGCATTATCATAAAACTTCCTCGCTTCGGGGTCTGTAATAGATTTCAGCAGCTTCAAAACATAATTTTTCTTCTCTATGCTGATGCGGTTAACTTGGGGCTGACGTGCAATATTTCTGTAGCTTGCATTGAAGATGTCCATTTTCTTTGAGATGTTGTAGTATGACTCTAGACCTATGTATGTATTTTTAGCACCAACAGAATGTTTGTTTCCATATACTTAACTCTCTGCTCTTGAAGCTTGAAAGGGGTTTTAGATTTCAAAGCTTTCTTACAACATGATTTGAAGTCTTTTACACTCTAGTCACAACTGAGCACTTTAACTGTTCCATGCTGTCTGTAATTGTTATGGTACTCTTCAGGGCTTTGTATAACTTCCTTCTTCCGAAAAACCTTTTCCATTCTACCAAAAACTCTGTCTGGGGGCAGAAAGCTGTGACCTCTCACAGGAAAACAATGTTCCATCCTAGAAAACAGATTGCTGTTTCTGACAAAGTGTAACAACATTCAGACAATGGTGTAGTTCTTGTTTTGGCTGGAGCATGCATAAGAGAAATAGTCTTAGGGTGTGAGGCTTATTTGGTTCATTTTCATATCTTGATTCTAAAGTGAACAGGAAATCTACGAGTGCAGAGGCAACTTCGTTCGAACCTCTAGGGGATTGATCTTTTGTCCAAGTGTAAATATGGACATTTTCTTTACATTGATCACCTCCATGTATGACAAATGTCAAGATGTATATCCATATTTGTCTTAAATAATACACTTCACTTACTGCAAGTTTAGGGAGTGGCTGATTTTGTTGCATGTCAAACAAAATGCATAGGATACCCTCTTCATTCTTCTTCATTATTTCGTAGAACTTTTTGGCACGAAGTTTATGTAACCTATATTGTGTCATCAGTTCCAGCTTCTTAGGAACATCTGTCGCACTACTGATAGAAATCTTTGCATCTTCACAAAAAGAACCAATGTCACTTCGAGAGTTTCCAAAAGATAAGTTGAATTTTAGCTGGAACAGTTTAAAGAACTTGGAGAAGGAACAAACACCTTGCCCAGAATCATTATTCTTCCTTTTCCAAATACGCCACAGCTTTTTTACATTTAGTTCAGGAGGAAGGAAACCTCTTGCACTTTTGCTGCGCCCATAATGACTCTCGCGACACTTTAATTTGGAAATGAAACTTATTATGGAATCTAAGATTTTTATGTCACTTTCGGTTTTTCTTGAACCACCTCTACGTTCGGGTCTACTTTCACCATGAACTCTGAAATATTCACATAAAGCATTAAGTCTAGTGCGGCCAACCTGAGTAAGCGAAAAGAATGACCTTGCACAAACATGAACAATGTGGCCATTCTCTTTGCGAACAAAATACAGCACAGCACTCCGTGATCTTGGATTCTCATTTCTTCGCCTTCATGTTTTTGGTTCACTTGGTATAATGTATTTCATTAAAAAATTGTCTTGTTCAGACTTGGTTTTGAATGCATGTATTTTGTCAAAGAATTCAGTAACGTCAACTCCTGTCAACTCCTTTGCACGACATACCTTACTCTGGTTGTGAGAACAGTCTATTTTAGGCCTACCTTTTGCTGATGAACTGTTTCTTGCACATTTACGGAAATTTTTATCCCACAAATCTTTGTTTCTTGTTCGCTTACGTCCTCTGCTGGTCTGTTGAACACACTGACTGTACTCACCAGAAAAATCTGGTTCATTATTCATTTTGAAATGACAAAACTATCAGTAGCAAACTAGTATGTTTACATGCTTCTAACAATAACAAAATAGACACAATAAAGCCATAGAGCAACGGATAACATATTCAGAACTACCAACGAAAAAACACTCAACAGTAGCTGTAAACAATGGATTCCAAATTATGTTAAGTCACATACAATATGGCTACTGCGCATATGCAATGACTTAGTGTATTTTGGAAAATATAAATGTTGTGGTTAGTTTCGTTTAGAAAACATCACAGAATATATAGCTTTGTTGTTAAGAACATAGTGCTGTTTGGAGTACACAATCTTGTTACAAATATAGGGTAATAGTTTATCTTTTTAACAATGCAGATAACCAAATATAATAAAAAAACGACTTAGTGTGGTTTGGAATCCACCTCTTCATATAGAACTAGAAGGCTTGATAATGTAGTCGTTGGGGTCGTACATGCGTGACAACGCATCTGCGGCGGCATTATCCGACCCAGGTACACGCTGGATAACAAAGCGGAATCGCATCAAGCTATAAGTCCATCGATCAAGTTTTCCAAAATCATTAGAATGTCCCAACTACCACGAAACTGCCTGGTTGTCGGTCCATAGATCGAATTCGACACCGCTCAAGAAGGAGTCGAATTTAGCCATCCCCCAGACACACGCCATCGCCTCCTTTTCAAACTAACTCAAGCACCGTTCACCATCAGACAACGTACGGCTAGCAAAACCTACCGGGCACAACCTGTCATTGCGCCATTGGCTCAGCGCTGCACCAAGCGCTACGGACGCATCTACGTGAAGCACAAACCTTAGATCGAAATCAGTCATGTACAGGGACGTGGCATTAGCCAAGGCTGTCTTCAGTTTGACAAAACTGAGCTCCTGTTCTTCTCCCCACTCAAAGGCAATGTTCTTATGCTTAAAAGAATAAAACGGAGCAGCAAACTCCAAGAAATTAAGAATAAAACGGGAATAATATCCCAACAGGCCTAAAAAACACGCAACATCACGAACACTCTTCAGGCACGGGAACTGAACAACGGGGCGAACTCGCTCAGGGTCAATAATTAGGCGTCCTTCGGACACAATATAACCCAAGAAATTCATGGACGATGCAGCCCATGTGACCTTTCCAGGGTTGGCGGTAAGGCCGGCAGAACGCAACAGAGCCAATACCAGGTGCAAGTTCCCCGATGCTCCTCGAAACTACTGCTATACACGACAATATTGTCAACGTAATTATAGACATATTTGAACATAAGGTCTGACAGCACGTGGTCAAGGACACGAGACAAAGCCTGGGTCCTAAACTTAGCACCCATGGAAATGCGATTAAATTCAAAATGCGCCCATGGAGTTTGAGAGGCGGTGTACTTCCGACAATCTGGGTGCAGAAGACACTGGTGGAAACTGGCATTAGGAACAATCACGGAATATACACTAGACTTCCACAGGTGCTGGAGAGCGGCGTCCACAGTAGGAGCTGGAAAAGGGTCAAGAAATATCTTATCATTGACCTTAGACATATCGGTAACCAACCGATATCCGCCATCTTTCTTTTTCACCAAAGAGGCAGGACTAGTGTAATCCGAAGATGAGGGCGAAATTACCGCTTCACTAAGCAATTTGTCAACAATTTGGCGCATGATAGCCAACTTCGGCGGATTGTAAGAATAAAACGGAACCCTAACCGGCACATCATCATTTACAGTAAACACCTTCCGATGCGCGTAGTAACAACATCCGAATATTCACGCAACAAATCCTCCAAGGCTTTATCCCGAAAGGGACTTGGCACTGCAACACACCCAAACAGGGCAAAAGTAGGCATCTTAAAATTATTCAAAGCACACACAACCTCTGGGGCAAACTTGAACACCAGACGTTGAGCACGTGCGTCAACCACCGCACAAGTGTGGTACAAGAAATCCACACCCAACACTATATCTGCAACCAAATTTTGAATGATCCAGAAACTGTAGGTCCAGAGAATCTATTTACCTTGAAGTGCAACAAGATGGATCGGGTGCACTTAACAACATGGCTGTTAGCCACACACACCTCCAGAGTCGTTGATTCATTTATCCTAGTAGACAAACACGAATCGCGTGCCAACAGGAACTCCCACAACTGTTCTCGCACGAAACAACATGAGGCTCCAATATCTATCAAAGCGGCAAAAAAAAAGCCATACAATGACACCGACACGAAACAATCAACACGCGTCACATGAGAAGCCAAACGCCGCGTGTTCTTAATGCACAAAGGGACGGCGTACTTCAGTTTCCCGAACACCGAGCTTGAACGTGCCCCTGCCTTCCTCAGCGGAAACATGCCCTTAACCCAAGTGCCACTTCCGGGCGCATACAGTTCCGCGCAACATGGTGCTTGCTGCTCTTCTATCCTAGCCGATAAAAAAGTCAGGAAAAAAATATTTTGGTTCTCACACTGCAACCCATTATACACGCTGTCCAAGGCCATCAAAAAACAAATGGCGGAATCCGGGTTTGGTAAGTGCTGATTTTGTCAAGTCACTTCCTGAGCAACATGTCCGCGAGCAGCAATTAGCGCAACGGACATTCATAGCCTCAGGGCCCGTTGAGATATTTACGGGGGTTGAAGTTATCTGCCTCACAACGCTGGCTTAACCACGCCCCATTTGACTCCGGCGGCGTGTCGCTGAACGCCACCTGACATTACGCCTGACAGCGCGATTACTCTCAATACACTGTATATCCGACCCGAAGGTTTATCTTACATGTGCAAACAACAGGTGACGTGTCGAGAGAGGTTAGAAATTTCCAGTTGTTTGCCATGATGCGCGAAAAGATAAGAATGGACTGAAAATAGAACTTAAGCAAGGTTATTTTGAGTGCTCACTTTATCCCGAACTGCCTAAACAATTACCCCATTGTGCTGTCAACAAGTTATTAGGTCATTATCGACTTCAGAGCCTTTCTCCATGATAAAGAACAATTATTTATCTGAAGTTCCTAAAAGGTAACAGTACCATGTATAAGAATAAAGGTTATCACTTTTGAAATATGTTCTTAGTTAAACACGTTCTGCCTGACGGCAAACTCCAGCTCCCTTGTCACGTGACCTTGCTTCACCACCACAGCACATCTCCAGCACATGTATGTTGTCACCACTGCCTTCAAATCAGCAATTTTGTTACTACATGAAGTCTGGCAACCCTACTGTGTTTTATGTGTTCAGTTATTTCACTGCCAACCAAACAAGCAGTAAGTCAGCTGTAGTTAATGTTAAATTATATGGAGTAACGGAAGGTGATATTTTCTGAAGGTAAGTTTTTAGTGCTCACTTTATTTCGAACTACATACATCAGTAGTTACTAATTGTTACAACAAAATAAATAAACCACTAAATTTATGTATTTTCCAGCACATTTTCTGTTAAGCAGCAACCTATACAGTCCAAGTAAATGGAAACTAAATGTAATCAAGTTGAATTTCAGAAACTTGTATTAACGTACCCAATGTGAGGCCAGCAAAAAAATAATTCACTACTCAATGTCGTAATTTAACATTATTTTTGTATTCAGTTTGAAGCCGGAATCACACAGTGCACGAAGCTATGACACGAGGTTCGTGTCGTGCTGAATAGCCAATTACCTGCCAGATTAATTTGACATCACCTTGTTAACATTCTGATCTGCTGGTCTGCATGACATGATGTGTCGTGGTGTTGTCGTGGTCTATATGATTGCGGCTTGACACAAAAGGGCTTCTTACATGACTCCTAGCCAATATCAGTAGTTTTTCATGCTCAGGAAAATTACTAGTTAAGATTTTTGACCTAACCGTAACCTCAAACAAAACACGCTGCTAATAAAAGGCCAGAAAAAATTTTTATGATTACGAAGAAACATTTTTCCGAAGTTCATTAATTTTAGCAAGCATATTCTACATAGTTGACTGGACTTTTGTGTATTTTGTTCATACGATGGTAATATTTTGAAAAAAATGTGGCAATTTTTATCTTTATGATAGAAATCTCAGAAAATTTGTTCCCCAATTTTACTGAATATGCGTATGTCACTTAGTAAGCTAACTTACCTTAGTTTACAATACGTCTAAATTAATTTTTTTTAATATTCCTAGATGTGCGTTAACAATTTTAATTTGATTTACAATGTAGAATCAAGTTCCTGACTGCACAATGTACTGACCATAATCCAATGTACCACATTATTATACATACTAGAATAGTGTGATAACAGAACTATGACTCGTTGCCCAGCTTTGTAACATAACTACATCCCTTCCTAGTTCTAGTTATAACTGTTATAACTCTTAAAAGATGAGAACCAAAATGGTTGGGCAGTTTTTATAATTGGTATTTCAAGTTCGAAAACTTCCACATCACTAATGGCAATAGTATTACTTTAAAAAGTCCCTGTAGAATTCATTTTGTCAGAAAGAGTAAGATTTAAAATTTGACTCAGTCATAACGCACCAACCCACGAGCATTATCAGAACTTGCCCCTTACCCATCCTATAAAACTGTAGTGCAATTGTGGTGAGCCCAGGTGGTAGACCTCAAGTTTACGCACAATGACTCCAGTAAAATCGAATTTTATTAAACTTAGTACACACATACTACTTGACTTTTGTGTATTTCGTTAATCATGTGTTCATATTTTTATATTTGTGCCCATTTTTATATTTTAGCATAATATGATACTTTTTGAAGTGCTCTCCCCCCCTTAACTCTAAATGCCTTGAGAAATCTCATGTACCTGATCCAGCTGGGTAACCACTGGGTGGCAGCCAAGCACATAAACTTATCCCAATTTTACTCATCTAATCACAGGTCAGATAGCATCAAATTGATCAACTGAGAAGTAAAACCTTTAGATGAGACCTTAGAAGACAGACTTAAAGTGAACATATCACTTATTATACTGAATTTTTCTACATTTCTTCTCAATTCAAGATTTTGGTACAATTTATTTGAAAATATAACATTGTCTTGGCTAACTACCTTAACTTGCATTATATGCATAATATCTAAATAAGTAAACCATAACTCTGCAACATGTAAGCGGACATTAAATAAATAATAATATTTACCTGTCACCTTTAAATATAACCATAAAAAACTTGACCGTGATGCTTTTCTAAAGTGACATTCAGTAACTCCACTGCTTAAACAGTTGAAGACACTATGGGCTAGATTCACCAACTTCTGTTAAGCATTTAACATTTGTTAAAGAGGATTAACAAAATATTTAACAAGTTAATTCTCTTTAACAAATGTTAAATGCTAAACAGATGTTGGTGAAACCAGGCCAATATCCTCTTAAGAATTAGTATCCCATAGTGCATGAACTATGTTGTTGCATGTTAGGCTTAACTGTTTTTTCCTTGTGAAACTGTTAAACATGTTCCAAACATTATGTACAAAAATAACGCACAAAAACTATGCCCTGTGCTTTTAAAAATGTACAACAGAAATATAATTTTGGAGCGCTTGAAAAAAGCTGACAACTGCCTTTTCCAGGCCGGTACATCTCAAAAATAGAAGCTTACTATGAAATTTACTGTGCACTTTCCACAAAAAAGGTTACAGGTTCTCATAGCAAAGGTCAATAAAAAACCAAAAAAATTATTTGTATATTAAAACCTAAAAGTATAAAAGATTATTCGAAAATCAATCCTCTGTCATCAAGAAAAAATGTAAAGAGAAATATTTTCAACATACCCCTCCCAATGTGGCAGTTAAGGACAGAAATAATGTATATGCAGTTAAAAAAAACTGTTGTCAATTAGTTTAACTAACACTAAAAAAAAATTTTTTATAGAAACATTACAAAAAGATGCGGAGTTAAGTTCCAATCTTTCATTTCCCTTGAATCACTGGACAATTTATTCCGACCTTAGATGAGGACTGGTCCTCCCTTCAAGAAACATTATTAGTTCATTTAATTTCACAAGGAGGCATGGTTGGCGCAGCTGCCAGAACACTTGTCTCCCACCAAAGCTTCAGGTTCAATTCCCGGCAGGGTCAGTCCCCAGATTTTCGTATGTGGGCATTGTGCCAGACGGTGCTGCTGGTCAGCAGGTTTTCTCAGGGATCACCCATTTCCCCCGTCCATTCCAGCGCTGCTCCATACTCACGTTATGTCAGAAAGCTGTTTAAGGAACTACAAGATATCTGTGTACTTTACTATGTACGAACTATTACATTTTTGAGATGGAGAATCTTCTATTGATATCTGAATTTATATACAGTGAACCCTCGATAACTCGGACTAAAAGGGGGGAGAAGCTGTCCGAGTTACGATTTGTCCGTGTTATCGAGGGGCATCCGGGGAGGAGGGGTAATCGGTCATTAATCACAAGAAACGTGAGGCAATCAGCACGCTATCATTTCTACCAGCAAAAGAGACGGCAATATATACTGTTTTGTACGTATCAATTTACAGGAGGGGGCAGTGGGGAAATTATCACTGTAACGTGGACAACTATAAAAGAAAGAATATCAAACAACCTGGGCCGGCCGATTCTTTTTTACTTATTTTTATGCTACTTCAGGCTGATCTTTTTTCATCTGTGCTAGAAACTGGCACCAAGACACCCTTCTACCACATAAAAGTTCTCACCAACTTCTCTCGTCTGGCTGGCGACAGTCTATGCGTGCGTGTGTGAGATAAGCTAGGGTGATAGAGTGCTGGCGACAGTCTAGGTGCGTGTGTGTGTGTGTGTGTGTGTGAGAGATAAGCTAGGCTGGTAGAGAGCGAGCGGAAGTAGTCAAGGTCAACCAGTACAGTCTCTACAGTAATAAAAACACCGCACGTGACCACATGCAACTCACGAGATGTTTACGTTAAAAATTGCTCTACATCTGCATGTCACAGTGTCTGCAGCCAGCTGCTAGTTTCTTACGAGACATTTTTTTTCCAGGGCCTCTTTGCTAGAATACGATGCCAGGAGCATCGTAAATCTCAGTCTACCTTTCCTCTTTTTTTTTTTTTTGTTTAGTTGAAGTCTACGGCCGTGGTTGAAGTGATAATGTGCGCTTGTAGGCCTCTCTTCATACTAGCTGCGTCGTCGTAGTTCAGTGACGTCTTTACACACACTTTACACTTAAAATAAATTTCACAGTTACCACCAACATTAACGGAAACTCAATAAAAGCCAATTCATTTTAATCATTTAACTTTTTCAAAAGCGAGGCCCTCTAGAATGTGTGGCCCGGGGTAAATGCCCCTTTCTGGTCCCCCTCCCTTTTTTTATAATTTAAGCCCTTTTTTTCAATATCGCGCCGGCCTCTAGCGTAGCAGGTTAGGCGCCAGTTTACAGTGCGAGAGGCCCTGGGTTCGAATCCTTGCTCGGGCATGGATGTTGTGTTGTTCTTTCACCTCACTTCACCCTCATCGGCTTGTAAGACGTCGTTAAAGGGCCGTAAAACCCTCTCACCACCTTGCCTACATTGCAATGCAAACCAATGGCTTTTAACTTTTTTTATTAATGTCCGGGACAAAATGTTTTGCAATCTTGACTTTATCGCACATACCACAACAAAATAAATTTCCCTTTAGGTACCATTGTGACATGTAGTTACCGTCCAATTCACCAGCATCATACTGAAATGTTTATTTATGACGCACGTACATGTATGGTTCGCGCTGTGAAGAGGGAGGAAAGATAAAGAAGGGAGGTCTGCCTGCTGAGTTGCATCTCTACTCGCGCGCCTCGCTAGCAACATACACGGAACTTGCCAGATATTTTACGGTGGGATTATTAAAGGCTACGTAGCGATGACCAACTGCTTTTAAAGCTTAGTACTGTTTTTAAATAAAACGTTATGGATTTAAATTAGGCAGGCACAATTTTCTTATGATTTTTGACCAAAAAATAATTTGATTAAAATTAACTTTATTTTTTGAAATTCTGTCCGAGTTATCCGAAGTCCGGGACATCGAGGTCCGAGTTATCGAGGGTTCACTGTATTTCTATATGACAAACAAGGTGCAGCTATCATTATATTGGCTGCAAAAGAAAATTTTGGTAAGCAAACAAACTTCTTCAGTCCCGTGAAATAAGCCCAGTATTATTTGAAGAAGTAGCTTCACTGATCATTTTCATTCTGTTGACATTTGCACTCATTAACAAACTAATCATCTAGTAGATACATGGATAATGATTTTGCTACTTTCCTCATATAGGTAATGACAGTTTCTTTCACAATTTAATCTCTGTGGATGCAGAAATTCAAGTGCTTGTTTTAGATACACAGAGTCCCTCAACCAGAGAATAAACTATATTATACTGCATGCAATCTCTCTGTAACACAATTTATTTGTATACTGTTGTCGGTACGGAAGATCAAACAGCCTCTGCATTATGCAGTAATGTAGTAATTCTGCAATAATGTAATGTGAGTAATTAATGAGAACAAAATTTTATACATATATATATATATTATGTTACATTCTTAAAAAATAAAGGTACTTTTAGCCAGAAAAGAGACTTGCTCTGATACCTGTGCATACAAACATTATCATCAAAAATCTGTTTCCATGCCTCAGAGGCTAACAAAAACAGCCGGGGGCTACTAACTGTTATATCTAAATTAAACCAAAACTCTCATTAAAAATAATTGTGAAAGGGTAATTTTATAGAATTATTTTGCTTAACACTTAACAATGTAAGAATAAGCAAGTATATTCCACCAAACCATATTACCTTGGCATCTTCATATGTTTTTCAGTAGTATTTGAACAGCAATGGTCAAAGTAGTAAGCACACTGTATTAAGGCTGTTTGGTCTGTTTCCAGTAATTTTCTACAATGGATAATTAGTACTGGAAACATTCTATTTATCACCACACATTCCATGCTGGTTATCTTTGAAGAATACGGTCTGCAGCTGTTGCTAGTCAAGACACCTATCCAATCACCAATTGACCACCCAGAAAACCACCCCAAGGTTAAGATAACATAGAAGTGATGTCTTTACTGTCTTTCCATACTCTGAGGTAACAACTGTTCACTCCCAAGTTTCACTACTAAAATGATGCGTTTACACTGGAAGCTATGGAGTAAGAAAATAAACGCCTACGACATGCTCTGTTTTTATTTATTGCATAACAATATTCATAAACGTCCATTATTTTTAAACAGATTCTACACTATATTTCTTAATTAATAGCTTATGTAAATGACAGGAAAGAAGCTGCAACATCTGTAACCTACGATTTCTTAGCTTCAGTTAATGCAGTGTCCTTAGCTGTACTTCATAACTTTTGGTCATGCTTGGAAGGTCAAAAACCAGTCACCAGATGCATGCAAGAGGTTTCCAAATGGCAAAACTCAGAATTATGGCAGCCAGCATTTCTTATTCCTGGGAGATTCACAAAATCTGTCTCGCTTAAGAATTATAGTTTTAGATTTGACAGTTCTGATATTTACTATGTTAAACATCTTTTCCATGGAACATAATTTTTTATTTATTTAACAGACTGTTTAACAGTCACTTTGTGCTTCTGCCTGGTGGTCTCTCTATGTTAATTTGTTTTTTTCTCTGGCTGTGTTTGTGTCTACGCATATTTCTCTGTCCCTCTTTATCTGTCTCAAACTCCGTGTGTATACATGCATAAATCACCTGTAGCAAATAGAAATACTGCCTTTCAACTTTTCAATAAGTACAGTTGTATAAAGGGCTACATATACAACTGCCAAAAACTAAACTTCTTATGTGAGACACGGTTTAATTAATGGTGTATTCCAATTACTGCATCTGAATGCTCCTGGTGCGCACTTTTCAGGTGCTGAGTGTTCCTGTTACCTGCATTTCCGTTGGGAGCATTTGATTTTTCATATTCAAATTGAGAGTTGCACCAGATGGGTGCACACCAGGAGCAGTTTTCGCAGCCATCTCTCAAGATTGTTCTACAATTGAGAGCAAATATGGCGGTGACCTGTGATTATGTAAACAAAAGAAATTGTTTGCTGTAAAGGAAATTCTGCACTTATCTGACTATCCTGCACTTGAATAATGCAAAAAAGTTTATGTAATGCAAACACACACAGTTCATTTTAATAACTGTGGTAAGTTATTAAAACTATAATAACGTCAGTAAGGTCAAGTCATTTGTGCATCTAATTACTAACCGATCAAGAAGAGGTATTGTTAAGTAACTTCTCAAATTTCATACGATTGAATTTTGGTCTTTTTGGAGTACCAGGGGTTGAAGAATTTTGTGTTTAAAAAATTTGTTGTCACAAATGTTTTGCACTACAAATATGGATGTTCCAGTTGTTGGAGCATACATAATATGTACTCGTTGCGAGCAATCACGTGACTACTGCATATTTTCAGTTTTTGAAGCACACCCGGTGTACCCTCTGAGTAATAGGAATATGCCATAAAACATAAATGTAACTGTATAATTGCTCCAAGTTTTTTTTTATGAGAAACCTTGAATGATGCCAGCAAATTGAAATCTTACTACACACTTACAGAAAATAGCTCCATAAACATAGATAATATATCCACATAAATATTTGTTCATCTGTCCTCTCATCAGGCTGAACGCATTGCAGTAAATTATGATAAAAACTTTTATTAAACATAAGAACAAAAATTTTTATGAAAACACACCAAACAAACCATAAGTGTTAACATACCTGGGTGAACTAGCATTCTTTTTTTATATATATAACACTGTGATAATTGTTTTTATTTTATTATCAGGGTTAACTTCAAGGGTCAAGCAAATAGAGATAGAGCATGTCAGTTTTGTTTATTACCTGGGTTCTTAAGGTTATAATTTGATATGTAATAAGGACAGAGTAGGTTGTTAATTTACACAGTGTACCAAATTGTAACTACATTGTTTAGTATGTTGAAAAGACAATACATTTAAGGAATAACTGTCAGACAGGGGATAAGAGAATTTTGACACATGGTTAATGATTGGCCGTTGACGGTTCATGCTATTTTGTTAATTGGACAGATCAGGTAGGTAGGATACCTTTAACAGCCTTTAACAAAGGTTAAGGAAGCTGCTAAAATTTGGATTTATACTTCT
>PNEQ01034540.1:125058-169107 GCA_003012365.1 Medauroidea extradentata
ATTTTTTATTTATTTTTTTTTTTTTTTTTTTTTTTTTTTTTTTTTTTTTTTTTTTTTTTTTTTTTTTTTTTTACTAAATTGTTTCTTCTGGTATAGGAGGTCAATAGCTTCAATAGCGAGCGCTCTCCTGCCAATTGTATTTTTTCCAACTGCATTGAGTCACTGGTACAAACTGGCTTCCAGACCTGGCCAAGTTATGTCAAATCACCACATTAGTGAAGGTTGTTTATAGAGAGATGGTGTGTTTATGGAAAAGAAAGTAACTAAATAACAACCTACGTACAACACCCAATTTTTTCCCCAGCAAATTAATTAAAAACAAAAATTGACAGAGGTCCAGAACTGTGCTCTGAGGTTGCATTATCATAAAAGAAAAACAACAAAGCTATTTCAACCAAACAAAATATATTTCAAGAACCAACAAAATCCACAGACACGATGAAACATACAAACATCATTGGACTGTAACAAACAATTCACAAAAATATTACCCTCAAATTCCAATATTAAATTAAAGAACCTCCAATTTGTGTATCACAGCAATTCTTTATGAAATGTGGTAAATACAGACAACTCTCAACTGTCTGCAGATAATTAAAAATCACATATCATCTGTATCATTAATTCATACAACATAAATTTCACATCATATGCATTGAAAAATTGCTATACTACTAACATCCAATTTTGTAAAATTGAGTGCTTGCCTAACTTACTGAGAATAACTTCATAAATCAGGCCCTCTTAATATCACAATTATCTTAAAACAAGACCTTGTTTCTTTCTAATTTAATGTGTAAGGTGCTACAATTAATCTGCAAAGTGGATCATTGTGAGTTTACAGGATCTGCAATTTCTTGAAGTAGGCATTACAAAGAAATGATAAACACCAAAACATAACACAACTTCTTGGGTGAAAAATTATGAAAGGTAAAATAGGCCTAATTTGTTCTATCTACTAAGCAGAAACCTGGAAATTTCGCAAATTCATTTGAGAAGACATTAGATTTCAAACTCCTGTACACATTAATTGCTTACGTGAATGGGTCACTATAACTGACACTCTTCATTGAAGACTGTGAACCAATATCACACTTGCATGAAAACACTCGCTGAACCTGTGCTACCTTGTCAGATGTAAAACTAACTGGCCACATACTGGAGCAGCAGCCAATGATCAAGTAGTTAAGGGCAGAGTGTTTACAGGACTGTGGATAAAAACAGACTGATCATAGAACTTGCGAAATTTCCGGGTCTCTACTACCGGTACCAAGAAATTTGCAAATAACATTCAAAATTTCACAAAACACAAAACGGCATCAAACTAATTCTTATTTGCATGTATCATGCATCATCTATAATAATTCAGTCTTAAATACTAATGCATTAAATTGAAAAAAACAGATATAAATATCATATACCTTATATTGTTCAACCTTCACAACCCACCAAAGGTACAAAACTGATTACCAGGGTTGCTCAACTTGGTGAGTAACTATCTCACGAAAAATTCTAAAATGACCAAATTGACACACGCTTAATCTGACAAACGTCTAATGCCTAATAGGCATAACTGTAACGAACACCTATGGCACAATTACTGTGATAAATCACCTTGATTGCTGCAAGATCAAAAATAAATCAATCTTGGTCATGAAATTTCAGCATACATCTCCTGCATTACACACAACAAACTTTAGGACCAATTTTATGCAGTCAAATCCAAACCACAAAAAGCCAAACAAACTCCAGCTGTAGAAGTAACTAACAAAATTTTTACACTGATTTTAGAAGCCTTTTCTTTTTGAAGCAAAATCTCTAAACTTATCCCTAATATGTACATCTACGAAAAGAACACACACCTGAAACTGTGCTTCTACATTAATTTTAACCTAGCATCATTGTTAAAAAAAATTATTTTGAATGCCTAAAAAAGGCATTTTTTTTTAGTTGATAACTCCAAAAATAAAATTTTAGGGGCACTGCTAACTTCTTATAAGAAGAAGCTATTATGAAAAACTTGCCTGCCAGTTTAATGCATTGCAAATAGAGGCAATTGTTTTCTCACCGAGCCTAGTACACTGGCTCTTATCACTTCACTGTTCCCACATGTCAAACTATGAAATTTGAAACTGGTACACATGACGATTAATGTATCTGTGATTGTAATTCCATGTTTCAAGTGCTGTAATGAATAAAACAACATTTTTATTGAAGATAATTTAAAATTTATATATAGCATACTGTACTGAAAATAAGCTACACCATCAGTATACAACACTAAAAATTAAAAATAAGATAAATCTGAATAGGTTTCCTTCTATAAAACAACCTCAATCGGTTTCTTTAAACAACAAAAACTCATTCATTGGTTCCGTAAAAATTTTTTTGCAATTATTAGCATTTTTAAGTGATTGAAAAATTCTTCCACATTATGAACGTAACCTTACCTCGCATCGTATTTCCAATAATTGTAATGATTGCTGATGTGGAAAAAAAAATCAACAAAATATTTGAAGTCGGCAGTGTGTTGCACAGCAACATTTTGTAGGTGAATTTTTAAAGTGTTTTTCTTTTTATCAGTATCCACTTCATGAACAATATTGTGCATAACACAAAACATCATTTAAGCAAGGCAGACATGCATAAACAAAATAGCATGTGTTAACTGGGCTTCCTGAAGTTGATTGACCAGACTATTTGACCACCAGAGTTTAGACAGGTGTATGTGAGCAACAAACTTAGCTTATGTTTTCTATGCAAGCATATTTCATATCAATCAAATAACAGAGCTGAAATTTTAGTGTGCCATGTGGTCCAACCTTCCAGGCTGGACGCCATATTGTGGATTCATTTAGACAGCACAGTTTGACGCCTCCCGCCAGCGCCTCCCCTTCTTCCCGACCCATTCGTGCTCCGCGCGCACCTTCCCCTCCCTTTCTCTGCCGCTTCTTACGTGCCGGCCCATGGCCAAGCAGCGAGTTGTGTTTGTAGCTTGGGCCGAACCGTACCTGCCTGCTCCTTCGATATGTTACCATCCACGGAAAGGAGATTACTTCTCGATCTTTTCATTCATTTCTCCGACCTGACCGATTCAACTTCTACGCTTTTCTCTTGTTCAGTGACGGTAACAATTGTTGCGTAAGAATGTGTTATATCTATTGTATCCTTGAGATCTTATAATATACAGTAATGTTGATTTCAACTGTTGTTACTTTCTGACCTTTGGGTCACATAGCTGATAATCCTGCTTTCCCCTGGCCCTCGATACTCCCACAGTGTTCTCTAGTATGTTATGGTTTAGTGTGAGGTTGGGGTAGTGAGTCCCTTAGTGTCACAATGCTGCAAGACTCTGCTTCGGGTTCGAGTCCCATGCAGGGGAACGTAAATGCTGGATTTTCAGTGTTTGTTTGGTTTTTATGAGGGTTTTGAGTTAGGTTACTACGTGACGTTTTGATGTTATGGCAAATTTGGGAGACCGAGTTTGTAGCCCGTATGGGCTATTTAGAATTGACACAGATTCTTAACGAAGCGGGAGTAGCTTTTCGGCCCGAAGAAACGGTTACAGAGGTGCGACTAAAGGCTATAGCTTATGTCGGTAATCTAATGGGGATAGGCGTCGCGGCCTTTGACCAGTGTGTGCTGTTGGCGTCGCTGCCTTTGACGGGCGTGCAGACTACTTTGTTAGGTAGTATATCCCTTGTGCCCAGACTAATAGTTATTGAGCGACGAACGGTTTTAGACTTCTTTGTGGAGGTGGATCGCCTGCAAGCGACCCAATTAGTCGACTCGTTTTTCCAACAGGCCTTATTGCCTCGAGTAACGGGGCTGGCCTTGGATGTCTTGAGTGACGTGATATTGAATGTTGGGAGTTATGAGAACTTCAAAGAACAACTGACTGAGTCGGTTGGGTCTTCCAGAGTGTGGAAATCGGTGTAGGCAGACTCTGTCAATTGATTTCAGCAGATAAGGGAATCTATTCCTTCATTTGTACAGACGATGAGTAACTACGCCCGGGCGCTAAATTTGACGCGAGACGAGTCAAAGGTGATTAACAGTGTTTTGGACCATTTAAGGCCCAAAGTGAAGGCGTTGCGTGCCTTGTTTGTGCGACCGACGACACTGGCCGAGTTGCGTCGTTTGGCCGTGGAGTTGCAGCGAGAAGTAGACTTGAATGAGGAGTACCGTCGTGGTGCCGGTGTGGTTGCAGCTGATGCCACGGAAAGGGAAAGTGGTAGAATCGGCACGTGGCGCCGTGAACGGAGGCCTGAAGGTAGTAGTTTGGGAGTTGTAAGGACAGAATTCCGTCCTAAAGAGTGGAGTAGTAGTCGGGGTTGCAATTGCGCCAAATTGGGGCACAGAGCTGAGAGATGTGAAGAAGAGCATGTTACGAAGGTTGAACGTCGCTGTTTAAGGTGCGGTAAAGTTGGACGTTACCGAATCTCGTGCGATTCGGGAAACGAGGGCGGCCCGCACGTACAATTCCGAGGTGACTGCATTATGAGCCAAGAAGGGAAATTATTAAGGAATGTTATGGTAATGTTGGCTGGGGCGGTGAATTGCGTTTAGGTTTGGTTGACACCGGTTCATCCCATTCGTTTGTGAAATCATCTTTCTTAGCGTATTTGCGAGAAAATAAACCCTCTGTGGTAAAGGGTAAGTTCAAGATGCGATGGTTCGGGCCTGTTTAGACGACGGACCTGTGATTACGTGTAATCGTGCCATGCATTTACATACGAAAAAAGGGAGATTTTCGTGGACACGGAAGTTCTGGATTTTTGACGATTTGATTGCTGAAATTGTGTTAGGGTTCGACTTTTTGGTTGAAACGCAAGCAATTATTGATGTGGGTAAGGGAGAACTGTATTTCGCCTTCGCACGTGACACGAAAATGCAACTTAAAGAACATAGAAGGAGCGTGTTTGTAAGCTAAGGTTCTGGCATTATGTCGCGCGAGGATGTTTGTGGTCGGATGGAGGAGGTGGTGCAGGAGTACTCTGATGTCATAACTCCTAAAATCGGACGTTGCGACGTATTACCTTACCGATTCACGGTCACTAGCGATACGCCCGTGCGACAGCTGCAATTTAACTATCCTCCGCCTAAATTACACATTTTCCGGGGTATTATCGATAAATTATTGAAAGATGGGGTGATCTCGACTTCTAAATCGGACTATGCGTGTCCCGTGTTTTTGGTTAAAAAAGGGAATGGCAGAGGCTACCGTTTGGTGACCAATATGATGGCCGTCAATAAATTGATTCAAATGGATCAATTTCCAGTGCCGACTGTGGAAGTCGCTTTGCAACATTTTGGGAAGGCCAAAGTCTTTTCTCTGTTGGATTTAAACCATAGCCTCCATCAGTGCTTGGTGCATCCCGACAGTCGAAAATATACAGCCTTTTGCACTCCGTGGGCACAGTATATGTTCAACCGCGTCCCGATGGGCGCGTGTTTTGGTACGCAAGCTTTGTCACGTGTGATAGATCATGTTTTGTCAGATCTTAAATTTAAGTACGTGTTTTATTACATTGACAACATTACATTGATGACATTGTGATATTCAGTAAGTCAATGGAGGAGCACGTTGAACATGTTCGGGAGGTGCTTCGGCGTTTGCGACAGGCGGGCTTGATGGTTAATCCTTCTAAAGTCACGTGGTATTCCGATTCAGTGTGGTTTTTGGGATATGTAATAGCAGATGGGAAGTTATTCATGGATCAGGCTAAAGTGAAGACGATTGTTAATTTTCAGCATCCCATTTTCCTCGGGAGTGTTTCCAAATTTGTGGGCATGATGGATTATTATTCGCGATTTATACCTCAGTTTGCGGAAATCGCGGCCCCCTTGAATTTGTTGAAGCGGTGTGGTCAGTCTTTTGTTTGGGGTAGTGATCAAGAGCGGGCCTTCAAACGATTAAAGGTAGAGCTGGCCACTAGCCCTGTATTAAATCTTGCCAATTTTGACACACGGATTGTTCTTCATGTAGATGCGTCGTCGGAAGCGCTAGGGGCAGCTTTGGGTCAGATGAGGAATGGCGCGGTGGTCCCCGTGGCCTTCGCGAGTCGGGTGTTAACGAACAGGGAGAGGAAACTAAGCGCATATGAAAAAGAGGCGCTAGCATGTGTTTACGGGGTGACGCGGTTCGCCGATTATCTGGATACTGTTGAGTTTGACTTGTATTCTGACAATCAGGCTATCACTTGGTTGTTGTCCCACTCTCATGAATTCGGGAAGCTAGGTCTTTGGGCCTATCGCCTGACACGATTTGTGTTTCAGATCCGTCATATTCCGGGGAAGGAGAATGTTGTCACCAACGCCCTTTCCAGAATGTTTTCTGTCTAGGATTTTGAACCGGATGTGAAATGTTCCTGTTGTGTCGTGTGGCGCCTTTGTGAGCGCACCTAATTTTTATGTGGGCTTAAGAACTGCCCAGGAACGTAATGAGGAGTGTCAGAAGTGGGAACGTGGGATTGCAAAGGAGGAGGTGCTACAGTTTGCCATGAAGGATAGGTTATTGTATTATGTGGGTCGGAGCCGCCATCAGAACCTGTTAGTGGTTCCTAATGTTGTCCGTGCAGAGGTGTTGACGTATATCCATTCGTTAGCGTTTGGCATCCATCTAGGCTGTCAATGAACGTATAAAAAATAGTGTCTAGATTTCATTGGGTTGGGTTAAGAAAGGATGTCAAGGATTTTGTGAACAAGCGTAAGGATTGCGTAAGTGCAAAACCCCTCACAATTCTCGCGTGGGTTTGTACTCCGTTGAGGATGTGATCTTTGTGTGGGAAACGGTCCACATTGATGTGTTTGGACCGCTAGTTCGCTCCAGACAGCAGAACGTGTGCATTTTGGTTGTGATGGATGTATTTTCAAAGTTTGTGTTCCTTCTCCCAATGAGGAACATGACCGCACGAGTGATTGTTCGGCATCTGACAGAGAAGGTTTGGAGTGTGGTCGGGGCGCCTGTTTACCTGGTAAGTGACAATGCCACCTATTTCGGGTCTAAGGAATTCAAAAATATATGCCACCGTTGGGCGGTAAGACATTTTACGAGTAGTCAGTATTATCCCTGTGGTAATACAGTAGAGTGTTTTAACAGCAATCTTAAGATAGTGCTCACTGCCTTGTAAAACACAGACCATGCGGCCTGGGACGAGGACATGGATCTGGCGACCCTTGGGTTCAATTCGTCTGTTCATGGTGTGACGAAGAACACTCCGGCAAGGGTGTTTTTGGGTCGCGACCTGATACACCCGTTGCTTAACATCTGGGGTGTCCCTTCCCCATCATTGCCGATGTCTGATGGTCAGCGTGAGCTGTTGGCTCAGGAAGTTGCTGGGAATCTGGTGGATGCGAAACGGCGGGTGAAAGCATGGGTTAACGCCGGTCAATCTCCAGCTAATGTTGCTGTAGGAGATATTGTGTATTGTCGTTCCTATGTGCAGGCGTCTTAAGTTATCGGCAACCACTAGTAAATTGCAGCCGCCCTACATAGGATCACTGAGAGTTAGCAGATTGTTGGGGCCTAATACCTTGTTGCTACAAGACTCTGTTTCGGGTCAAATGAATCGTAAGGCCCATGTGACCCATGTTAAGTAGGCACCTGATGATGAACAAGACCAGTGGAGACGTCAAAGGACGAGGACGTCTCATCTCTGCTCCGCCGCCGCCCCGGGCATGGGTCGTCCCTGTAGTATTTGTGTTGTGGTGGTGTTTTTTGTCGTGTGTTAGTGTTTTGTGTACAGTTGCCGGCGTGTTTATGTTGAGAGTCAGTGTTAGTTGGTGTTTTTGTGTGTAGGTAGGCACGCTTAGCTTAGTTTAGTTTAGGTTAGATTAGTTAGTGTAATTTCCTATTGTTGACTAACATGGTGTGGATGTGAGTGAAAATGGTGTGTGATAATTTAGTTAAGTGGTTTAGTTAGCATAAAGATAGTGATGTAAGTTGCGCAAGGTACTGACAGCTGGTAATGTGATAGCGTGAACGCTTAGTTGAGATATATAAGTACTTTGATTAGAGTTTAAAATTATTATTATAATCCAGCTGGAGGAGCGATGTGTATATGGTTACTTTCATTATAATACCTATGAATACGCTTATTAGTGGATAAGTAATGGCTATTCATTTAAATGTGTATGTTTTTGAATATGAATTGTGTGATTTATAATGTGTTTTATTATTATCAGTGGATAGGAGCTATGTGATACGAAGCATAGAGTATTGTGTGGGTGACGACCAGATTCATTTTATGATCATTGAATGTATAGTGGATCCCCTGTGTTTTGAAAATTTATTGTTAGGGGGGGTATTTTATATATGTATATTGGTATTGAAATGGTGTGTATTAAAGGAGATGCAACAACCTCTCTGGAATGACACGTGTGAAGGAATAATCATGCTGTATTTTTGTGTAACTAGTTATATTGTTAACTTATAAAGTGGTAGGCCACTGTTTCAAGTGTGTGTTTGTTTACATGTCACCCGACCTTGCCCTGGTTCCTGGGAAAGCTTTTGGGAGAAGAGTCCCCCTGGTTGGCCTGCCGCGCCATGTGGCGCTTAGCGGTCCTGATGTCGAGGTGTTGTCCTCGGAGGTTGGCGTTCACTCTCTTGGCCCTGGACGTGGCCATCTCATTGGAGGACCAACACTGTGTCCCACTGTCTAAGTTTGGATACAGCCTTCTGGTTGGAGGCACTCCCCACCCGATCCGATTGACACTTGGTGATCTAGTTATGTGGACTTCAAGAAGATTGAAGACTCAAGAGGAGGGGGAGTTGTGCCATGTAGTCCAACCTTCCAGGCTAGACGCCATATTGTGGACTCGTTTAGAACACACAGTTTGAAGCCTCCCGCCAGCACCTCCCCTTCCTCCCCACCCATTCGTGCTCCACGCTACGTGCGCACCTTCCCCTCCCCTCCTCCGCTGCTTCCTTCGTGCCGGCCCATGGCCAGGCGGCGAGTTGTGTTTGTAGCTTGGGCCGAGCCGTACCTGCCTGCTCCTTCAGTATGTTACCGACCATGGTAAGGAGATTACTTCTCGATCTTTTCATTCCTTTTTCCGTCCTGCCTGATTAGATGTCTACTCTTTTCTCTTGTTCAGTGACGGAACCATTGCTGTGTAAGAATGTATTTTATCTATTGTATCTATTGTATCCTTGAGATCTTATAATATACAGCAGTGTTGATTTCAACTGTTGTTACTTTCTGACCTTTGGGTCTCGTAGCTGATAATCCTGCCTTCCCCTGGCCCTCGATACTCCCCGAGTGTTCTCTAGCATGTTATGGTTTTGTGTGAGGTTGGGGTAGTGAGTCCCTTAATGTCACATTAGTACGCTAGTACGCCAAGGCTAACTAAGTGACTTTTCGTAAACGCCTCGCTGAATTAGGAAGAAAGACGACTTAATGGAAAACAGTAACTCCGAGTTCAGAAGACTACTACCACTGTTAATTCACCTTCCTGTTACTTCGCTCCAAGCACCTTAACTTTTGAATAAATAACAGACTAATAAATAATAACAATCTCTATCCTCCAATAACCTGGACGGAATTTTTGTGAATACTATGCTACCCTAACTTTAATTCAAATTGATTCGGTAAAAACCTTTTTGCATATTTGCAGGTTAAATGCAGTAAACCTATAGGTGTTGATATGACAAAAGAGCAGCAAAAGTCGTGCAACATTGAACGTTAATTACTGTTCTGGTTTTCATCCGCGTGGTTTACTACAGCAAGCAGTACGCCTTTGTTTTGATCTACCAAAAATTAAGTAAAACTAGTTCTGCATTTATTGTTACACCTATGGCATCACACATAAAAAAGGATGTCGAAGATCAGCTGAAGTTTTAATATAGTAGAATCCCGTAATAGAAAGAACTCTGTTATGCGAGGTCGTTTCGAAAAACAAACAAAAACAATCTTCAAAATTTTTATTTCATCAGAATTAAAAAGTTTGGCGACCCCCAGCTGGTCTGCCTCACCTTTCCTTGTACCGTTAATCCATGGGCCTCTGGAAACCTCTGACCTAAGCCTCCGATGCATTCTTCTTGCTTGAAAACTCAATCCATCCCAAGGAAATGTGTTTCCTCAAAATTAAAAATAGCACCCTTTTACATGTGACAAGATTCTGTATTTCTGTAGTTATTCTAGGTCATTGTGCTCTTAACTTCAACTTGCGTATTCTGCTTTGGTTTACTTATAAAGTGAAACGTCGTTACAACGTACACCATTATAACGTACTTTTCAGTTTACAGCACGTTTTTAAATTCCTGGCCAAAAGGCATACATAAACAATGTTATTTAATTTCACAATAACATAGTAGGAATTTCCTCGTAACGTATAAATTTCGCCTATTTCAAATTACATTTGAGGCAAATTCACGACACAATTCTAATTTACCACATATTTTTCGATAAGTTAAACCAGAATAATACATTTTCGTCACTTAATACGTAACGTTCCGCACCGCTCGGCCATGTTTACAACTCTAAACAAAAACAAAGGCTGCATTTCTGTATGATGGCCAAACAAATGAAAATCATATGGCCAATAATATATTTCTAAAAATGTCAATGTACACAGCCCAAAGAAATAAAATTTAAAACAAGAGTTAAGATGAAAACCTCAACAGCATACAAAAAATAACATATAGTTTTACGTTACAATTTTTACAACCGTTAAAACAAGTGAAAACACACAACTCTTAAATTCAACGAAAATCGCCCAAGACGCCATATTGATTCGTCTCGCAGATTATCGCCACACTGAATCTTCTCGCTGACTATCGTTTACACCCTATGGCGCTCACATGATGTTGCTCATAGACAGAAAAGACGTTGCCCTATATTCAACGTTGCTCAAGTTCCTTTTGTTCACGTTTTCCAAATAGTTTTTACGAGACGGTTTCAGATAATGTTTTATATTTCACATGTGTCCGACGATTTTTCATACATTTTACGAGACACTTTCAGATATTATTTTATATTTCACACGTGTCCAACAATTTTTCATACATTTCTACTGAACTGTAGACAGTATTTTGGTGCGAAAAGTTTCTGTGCTTGCGCAAATATATATTTCAGCTCATATTTCGTAGTGCACCATGAGTGACCAGCCATCATAAAAGAAACGCAAACAATTTACACTAACGAAAAAGTGGAAATCTTACGAGAAATAGACAAAGGTAGGAAAAAATTGGACGTTGAGAAGTCTTGCGGTATCGCTCCGACGACTTTGTCAACAATTGTTGGTGACCGAGAAAAAATTTATAAGCTGTTCGACCAAACTTCTTTGTGCCAAAACCGCAAACGACTACGGTTAGGTGACAATCGGGAACTAGAAGAAGTTCTTAACAACTGCTTTAAGGACACCAGGGCCCAAAATGTCCCTGTTACTGGCCCAATGCTGCAGGCAAAGGCCAAACAGTTTGCATTGTTAATGGACATTGAGAACTTTCAAGCAGTTCGGGATGGCTGCATCATTTTAGGGAAAGATATGGCATTTCCTGGAAGGTTATTTCTGGTGAGGAGAAAGATGCAGATACAACAGCTGCTGATCAGTGGAGAAGTGAGAAACTTTCTGCCCTAATGGAGCAGTATTCTCCTGACAACATTTACAAAGCTGACAAGATAGCTTATTTTTATAAGCTGTTACCAAATAAGACCATGTCTTACAAAGGGGACAAATGTTCTGGAGGAAAAAAAGCGAAAGAGCTACTCTCCGTTATGTTTTGCAGCAATTCAACTGGCACCAAGAAGTTACGACCCTTCATCATCGGCAAACACAAAAATCCTATTAAAGTGTTCGCATCCCTTCCAGCAGATTACGCTAACAACACCCGTGCATGGATGACAAAAGAATTGTTCAGCAACTGGCTGCTCAAGCTTGACAAAGAGCTCAAGAGAGAAGGGAGGAAAATACATTTGTTAGTGGAAATCTTTTCAGCCCACAATGTTGATGTGAGGCTCGAACAAATTAAAATTGAGTTCCTTCCACCAAACTGCACAGCTGTACTACAACCTCTTGACCAAGGTATTATTTACAATGCCAAGGTCAACTTTCGTAAACGCTTGGTTGACAGATATCTGATCAATATCCGCTGCAAGTTGGAGACGAACATAAATGTTCGTCAGGCAATCCAGCTGATAACTGGTGGTTGGTGGGACATCAAGACAGACACAATTCGCAACTACTGGATTAAGTCTGGGACAGTGAAAGCACAAAATGAAGATCTTGAAGAAGTGCCAACAACTAGCATTGCTGTCAGTGAAGATGCTGAGGAAGAGATGGTTGAAGAAATTTTGAAAGCACTAACTGAAAGACTAGAGTTAGATTCAGAAATTCAGTTTGAAGATTATGTGGCTGTTGATAGTGCTACAGAAACAATGCCAGTGGTATCTAACACAGACATCATAAGCGAAGTGGTTTCCAGAAATGTAGAAGACAGAATCAGATGAGGGTGAAGATGAACCTGTCAAAGAAATTGTGAGCGCATAAGAAGCAATAGAGTGCTTCGATAAATTGAACAGATTTATTTAAAATATTCTGATGTTCCAGACAATGAAATGAAGTCCATCCACGAAGTAGAACGCTACACACACCAAGGTTTTGTCAAAAAAAAACACCCAGATAACAATTTCCCACTTTTTTAAAAAAGCTGGTATAACTTAATTGAAAGTGAAATAATTTTGTAATTCATAATTTATTTAACTTTGACTTCTCCAGTATTTGTGTGCTTTTTTACAGGAATTAATTTAAACATGTTGATGTAAATATTCAAATTGATATTAACAAGTTGGTGTGTACACCATGCAAACTTTTAGTATATTTGAAAGTTTTGTTGATTTCTCTACAATGTGGAATCTTCATCGGCAATAAATAGTAAAATTGCCAAATTTAAAAATTTTTTTAAGTGATTTAATGTGTTAACAATATATTTTGCAATGCTGGTCATACATATGGAATATTTTTTTTAAATATTTTCACTACTAAGTAATTTCAGTATAAAGTATGAAATTAAGCTTCCCCTGTAAGTACTTTGTAATGAGATTTCACTGTAATGATTTTGGATAGTAATACTGGATTACAATCTTTAGTTGCGGTTTTTTACGACTTTTTGTTAACAAGTTTTCATTAAGACTCTGGATCACCACTTTGGATTGCGACAATTATTAATGAGCTATGTAGCATTTACACAATGATATTTGAAGTGATTTTTAATAGAGGAAATACTGGATCTCGCTACCAAATACGAGATCATCTGCTTGCCCGGCAGATGCTTTTGCCACTCATGCAATCCCTTGATACTAAACGAGAAATGTTCAGACAGGGAGAGGAAGCAAGCCATTTTCCTTGCTTTGTAAAGATGAGATGCAGTGTCTGAGATAATTCATCACTGTTGCCCCGGTGTCTTATCACAATAAAAGACGCACACTTTTTAACTGTCTAAACAAAGCTAACTAAAAAGATGGTCAGATAATAAATATGCATGTTTCAACAATTCTCTGAACACATTGAACAATATATTCGCAGAGTGTAAACTATGTCACTTATGACTTCTTTATAACAATTGTTCAGTCTTCCTGACAAGCTCAGCTGATGGATAAGTGTAGATAGTATTTTTTGCCTTGTCTTTACTATGCCAACTCAGACAAACGTGAAATGCACCTGCTTGTAAAATGATAATGCAGTAATAGATAAAGAGTACCATTTACATTATGGTAGTTTGTAGTCACCTTATTTTTGCGGAAGTATTACATTGTACATAGGCAAGAGCATAAACTTTATTATTGCAAGGCCCAAAAAATGCCAGTGTTCATCAGCGGCAGTGGAAACTTAGTTCCAGCCCAGCACCAGTGACACGGTCATGTGAATAAGTTTCAAGTGAAGAACGTAACTGTGCACTTGTCCTTGGGCAAGGTATTGGCTGTGGATAGGAGTAGAGGGGGGAATGAAGTTGCTACTAGTCATTACGAGGGGGGGGAGAGGATTCGGAGGGATAGTTGAATGCAGACGAGGTGACGTCATGCTGATTGCCGGGATGTTGCTGGGTTCCTGCCTGCCAATCCTGTGCTTACACACTGTTGTCTTGGTACACGTGCAGGCTTGCGGCTACAACTAATTTCTATTTTATTCACACAAACCCGCACATCGCAGCTACGAGTGTACATGTTTACAAAACACAGAATATGTACATATGCTCCACTGTGAATAAAATATCTCACTTGACACAATGCTGTTTAAAAATGCTGCATTAATATGAACGTGAGCACGTGAGTAAAAGAGGTCTAGTGTCTTGTGGGGTGCACGCAAGTTGCAAGTAAAATTATCTGTTACGAAACAAGCTGCTGTTATTATTCGGTTTGATGTGATGTGATGCTACAAATAGCTGCGGCAGGCTGGTGACTAATGACAAGAAAATTCTGTGGCAGTCTGCACAGTCACGTTTTCAGTTCATTTTGATGTGATCAATGTACTTTTTGGGTGTTCGTTAAGTTCACGTGCCAACATGCTTAACACTTTGGGTGCGGATGGGCTCATTTTATTTTCTACCAGCCTGGCAGGCACAAAATGCAAAACTTTGCAAAAATTTAAAAAATCATAACATCTACAATTTTATTTCTTTAATTTAAGACAACATTTTTTATTTAGAGCATAGTTTTATATTTAAAATAAAATATTACATTTTTAAATTATCATATTACTTTTTCAATAACTATATTTATACATAAACCCTTTTTACAAAATAATTTTGTTTAAATTTTTTTGAAGAAATGTACTTATAAACCAAGAAATGATAATGCACTCACTCCACAGCTCTTATATTATATGTAACAATATAAATGAACTATTATTAGGTTATACTGAATGTTAGGTCATATGAATTTTTTTAAATTGATATTTATAGAGGATGACACATAAATTTCAATTTCATATTAGTTACATTTCAGCAAAACAAAAAATATTATAATAATTTTTTAACTAAAGTTTTATAGCTAAGTTATGACATTCAAATTGCAAATAAATTTTTGTTATTTTCAATTTTACTAAGCAAGAATTTATTACACATAAATCCAGTTTTATTACTTTTTTTTTTTTTGAAAAAAAAAGTCCACCTTTACAAAAATTACATACATGCAAAATAATCTCAGATTATATGTAAAAATGTAATTTACTGTTCACAGGTCATATCGGACCTTTGTATGGAAAATCTTGAAACAGGGTGTCACACAAAGTCCATCACCACATTCGGTGCACTGATACTGAGTGTCCTTTCTTCTTGCCTTTCCACTTGCTGTTTTTTCCTTGGCGGAACAAACATGGCATCTTCTCTGTGCTTTTTGCTGCTGGGGTTTCCTTGGAACAAGTTCAGGAAAATGGCGCTGTTTCAAGCGTCCAATTTTTTCCTGTCCTGCACGCCCACTTTCTTCTCCAGCCAGTTCTGTAGTTCCTATCTGGGTACAAATTTTTTGAATGAAAGCAGTAGTTGAAATCTTTTTCCCCTTGATTTCCTTGTACAGAACACATGCATTTGTCACAGCCATCATGAGAAGATGAAGGGTAAGTTTTCTCCACCATTTGACTGAACGATGGTCGAATGATCCATAGGACATCTTCTGGTCAACTAGATCCACCCCGGCTTTGTGTCTGTTGTAGTCACGCACAGCTACTGGTTTTTCTGACTCTACGCCTCTTCTGTTTTTTGCAACTTCCATTGTTGCTGTGTGACGAGTGCTGATGACCCACACGTCTCTTTTGTCACGCCATCTTTGAATCAGAATGTTGTCATTCCTACGAAATTTTTGTTCCCCTCTTTTTAGGGTTCCAGCTTTCAAATCATTTGGAATACCAGTTTTGTTCTTCATTATGGTTCCAACAACTCCTGTGTTAGAGGCAGCCAAATCACTAGCAAGGTGAACGCTTGTGAAGAACCGGTCAAGGCAAACAGTACGCCCAGTGTTGTCTAAATCTCCTAACAAGCGTTTTACTACAGCAGCAGCACTATTGTCAATGTTGCTCAGTTTGCCACTGTTTATTTCAAAATTGCATATATAACCTTTTTTTTGCATCAGCCATCATGTAAATTTTTATGCCATATTTGTTAGGCTTTTGCGGCATGTAAACTCTGAAACTAATTTTTCCTCGAAATGGACAAATTCCTTCATCTATAGTAACAGCCTCACCCGGATCAAACGAATTCTGAAATTTCTCTTTCAAATAATCCAGCAAAGGCCTGACTTTGTGCAATGGGTCGTGACCATCTTCATCTCTTTTTTTGGCTTTTGTGTTGTCATTCAAATGGAACAGTGACAACAATAACAGAAAACGATCACGCTGCATCACATTTGGACAGAAACCACACTGATACACTGGGTCATTCGTCCAGTAGTGCTGTCTGACATCTGACCTCACAGATATGCACATATGTAACAAAATTGCTAGAAACAATTTTATTTCGCTAAGTGTTACAGTGACCCACTGCCGGAATCGAGATTTAGGTGACAGTTTACCTTGTGTGCAGAGTTTAGCTATTTTTTGGCGAGCGTAAAGGTTGGTTTGTTCCTTCATATTCTTTACCACATCATTGTCTACAAAATGCTGGAAAAAATCCAACTCCTCACAAGAATTATCCAGGAGAATACCAGACTTAGGACCACTAACACCACTGAAAACAGGAATACCTGGTAACTTGTCTGTAGAGGACCACTGACGTTGATCATCAAGTCTACATCTCTTCCTTGCTGGTCTTGCATCGGGGGACGTATGGGGCGAAGTAGGCCTAGGAACATCATTATCTGAAGAGTCTTGCTCTAAAATATCACTTCCTAAAACAAAAAACATAACTCTGCTTGTAATTTACTTTGTAAATGAGTCTGTGACTAAATAATTGAACAAATAATGTTGCATATGTTTGATTATAAGTGAATGGACAAAGTGTGTTGTATAATACAGTGATGTGTAAATAAATATGTAGATAAACATGCATAAATAACACAAAATGAATAAATTACTGTGTGCATAATTAGGTGTATTTATAATTGAGAATGAACGAAAAAATGAACAATAAAATGAGTGAATGAACAAGAGAGCAGTTGAACTAAAGAGTAAATAAACGAAAGAGAGAATAAAGGTAAGAGCAAATGAATGAAAGAAAGCAAATGGACGAATGAATAGCCGGACGAGCGACTGGATGAGCGAATGGAACAGCGAGCAAATGGACAAATGAGCGAATGTCCCAGCAAGCAAATGGACGAATGAGCGAATGTCCCAGCAAGCAAATCGACGAATGAGCGAACAAACGAATAAGCGGATGAACGAATGAGCAGACGAATGAATAAGCGGATGAACGAATGAGCAGACAAACAATGAGGGGACGAACGTATGAGCGGACGAGATGAGGCGAACTAACGAGCAGATGAGACGAACGAATAAGCGGCCGAACGTATGAACAGACGAGATGAGGCGAACGAATGAACAGACGAGGCAAAAGAATGAACATACGAGATGAACGAATGAGCAGACGAGACGAACGAATGAGCAAACAAGACAAATGAATGAGCAAACGAGACAAATGAATGAGCAGACGAGACAAACGAATGAGCAGACGAGACAAATGAATGAGCAGACGAGACAAATGAATGAGCAGACGAGACAAACGAATGAGCAGACAAGACAAATGAATGAGCAGACGAGACAAACGAATGAGCAGACGAGACAAACGAATGAGAAGACGAGACGAGGCAAATAAACGAGCAGACGAGACGAACGAATGAGCAGCCGAATGAATGAGCAGATAAGACGAACGAACGAACAAGCAGATGAGACGAACGAATGAACAGACGAGATGACACGGTCAAATGAGCTGATAAGACGAATGAATGAACGGCTGAACGAATGAGCGACCAAACGAATGAGCAGATGAGATGAGGCGAATGAATGAACAGACGAGGCAAGGCGAAAGAATGAACAGACAAGACGAATGAATGAGCAGACGAGATGAGGCGAGCGAACGAAAAGACGAGACGAAAGAATGAACGGCCGAATGAATGAACAGCCGAACGAACAGATGAGATGAGGCGTACAAATGAACAAACGAGACGAGGCGAACAAACCAGCTGATGAAATGATCAGATCAACGTATGAGCAGTCATAATAGGAGCCAATTGAGGCTCATTGACTAAGCAAATATATTTATATTGAATACTAACAAAATATTGAACTATGGAATGCATTTATAAAAAGTAAATAAATTGCTGAAAAAAAGGAAATGCATTCCTGAAGAATAAATAAGTAAATGCATGTATGAACAAATAAATATATAAGTACTTATCAAGTGCTGGTGATGAATAAAATATTATGTAGTACATGGAAAAATATTATTCTTAAATACCACTGGCTCTGAACACCTGGCATTATACTACTTTGACTCATAAACCCAGCAATTACATCTGCAGTTGGCAAACGCAATTGTTATCGAGTCTACCTCTTTTTCTTGGTGGTCTTCTTACGATTGATCTATCAGGCGCCGCTGACAAATTGCTCACTGAAGATTCGTTATTTGATTCACTGCTACCGGTATCTAAAATAAAAAAAAAATACAGACTTGCGATAAATGTTGAAATGAAGATAAATAGATGCATCAGTAAAATCATTGGTACGCGAAAATTATTTCGCAACTAAAATTAATATTTTTGTTAGTAAAAATATGCTAATATCTAAAAAAAAACACTGTAAACTTACCAGAATCTGTGTTGGCAATAAAATCAGGGTCTTCGTCAGAATCATCTCCAGATAAATCAGTTTTCTACAGAATCTGAATCGTCCATTTTCCAAACCAAAAGCACCGTAACTCTGCCGGGAGGGACGGAAAGATAAATACCTTGCGCATAATCTTATCACTACTGCTGCTATCTCCCGGCAGATAGTTGTACCGAAGTTGGACTGAATTTGTCTGCCATCTAGCGCTGTGCATATGAACTACGACGGCTAGGTAACCTTTCGGAACGATGAAGGGCCGTAACATTGCGTTTTGTGCGGTATAAGGCACATAAAAACTCGACAACGTAATATTACGATGCCCGCCGCACCGGTAAATTACTGCGCGCCGTAATATTACGTCACCCGCACCCTAAGTGTTAAATAAACCACCATTTAATTAAGTTCTTTCCTGTTAAATATCAATTTTTAGGTGGTTTTCTGGGTTTCGGGCATCAAAATAGCCCAATTTGGTTATAGTGAGACCACAGCTATAGTAAGGGTCAAACTTGTAACCGCAACAACTCGCTATTACAAGACTCTACTGTATTTTAAAAGAGTCAATTTTTTTTTGCTGTTTTCATTATATAAGTAATTATCTTTGCCACAACGTTCTACAGTGAAATCACATTCACAAAATTCACAAAACTTTATTTGAGACGCGTCTGAAACATTTCAACATTTCCACAATTGAGAATACTTAACATTATCCCTGACTATTCACCTGTTTATATCTTTTGGTTAAATATTTAAATATTATCAAACATTATTGTTTAAACTATGTCAGCATAGTTCATTGAATGAAACAGATTGCTTATGTATGCAGTACCACCAGAATGAGCCACTCCAGATTAGTAAACCACAGTGCACACACCATGGATTTTTCAAAGTAAAGACATGTGTTCATTTCTCCACAAGCACAACCCATACTTGGGCTGGACTCTGTAGACACTGGATATGTTCAGGTAAACAACTTAGTAACTAGCAGCCGCCATAAGGTAACATCAACAGCAACTGACAAAGTGATGTAAATAAGAACACAAGTGCTGTAAAACACTATATATGAATTTGAAAATGTAAAATTTTATAGTATTTCTGGGGCAAACATAATTCCATAGTAAAGTGTGATAATTTATACAAACTATTGTTACGGTGATAAAATTTAGGTACTTTGTTTTATGGGAGGGAGAGTAATCTTTTGTTAAGATGCGTACTAGATTACTTTTTTTTTTCTTTTCAGCAGGTGAGGTAAGTTTTTGTTGGTTTTTTACCGTTTATTTTAGTTATGAGGATGAACCGAACTGACCTTTCAGGCTGGTGTGGCCGAGGATGCAGAGATATGTGCACATAAATTGACAGATCAGGTGGTGGTATGAGGAGGGTAGTAGTTGGTATGCCACTAGAGTGAGTGTGCTGAAGCGGAAGGCCACAGCCAGCATTGCCACAGACTCCTTTTTCTACGGTCACTGATTTGTAAAATAGTGCATGCTGTTGGTCTTGCTTTATCGTGTTTGTAGATACTCCACAGGGAAAGGAGAGTGGAATAATTTGTTGTAGTTTTGCTGATGCTATTGCGTAACACAGTAGAATGGGGCGAGTTCATTGATGCAGGGCGTTAAAATTCCAGTTTTTTTGGCTTTCTTCTGTGACGGGCCAAGCTAGAACATAGATGCCTCTTCCACGATGAGCTGAGATATGAGACATGTGTTTTGGGAGTAGAAGCTTTCATGGAGAGCTGATCCATCCAAAAGGTTGGAGGAGCCTGGAGCTGTTTGGAACATTTAGATGCTGAACACAACCTTCTCTTTTTATTTTAGTTTTAAGATGAAGATGTAGGTTAGTGTTTTCATTTTCTATTGATCACTCACCCAATCACAACATGATGGAATTCAAATTGTTTACTTGTCTGTAGTGTGCATTATTTGTGCTGTTAATTATAAGTTTATTATGGGAGGACTAAAGTAAAAGTTAATATTATGCGGAGAAACAAAGCTTTCACGACAAATGGCAAGAAATATTATTTGTTGTGTGAGAAATAAAATAAGTGGTCATGATGAGTCTTTTGCAGATAAGTTGCTAACAATGGAAGATTATTTTATTATTTTTAAGCCAGGGAGCTTAGGTACAGATATCAAAAATGAACTTGCCATTAAATACTTCAGCTTGTGTACTGTTGGTTTATGGTTTTGTACCATGCTGCACAAGCTGTTTCATTACAATGAAAGGCTGTAAATAGATACAAACTAATTGTGTGGAATTTCAACTTGGAATTCTATAATTGTTTTGAGTCAAGAAAACTAATTTTTGTTGTTAACTAAGATTTCAGATGTCTTGTGTACTGTTTTGGAAAAGATCAGTAAATAATTTTTGAAAAAGTAAAAACATTTAAGTTTGTTATTTTTATAGTCTTAAGTTTTTAATTCTCAAAATGGTCCATATTAATATATAGGGTGGTAGATGTTGCCCCTTTGCCTTGTAAAGTTTTAGCTTCTTTTATTTTAGAAGTACAGTGCAAACTTCATTCTGACACACTTACATTACATTTTTCATTTCATTCCCACAAATGATTAATTTTAATTGTGTCCAAACTTCCCCTTTCATCCCCATTTTTCACTGTTATAGTATAAACAATTCTTGTACTTGGCACCTCTGATGCCAAGGGCTGGTCCTCTTAGCATACCAACAGTGTACTATACAAACTGCTCTTGTTCAAGACTACAGCCCTCAGTAGACAACAACAAAAAAAGTGCACTATGCTAGCTTCCACAATAACTGAAACTGCCAATTCTGACAATGTTTTTACAATCATGGAAGTTTTCGTTTGAAAATACGCATACATTTCTGCTACATCTAAATATGGAAACATGGTTTGAAAAGTTTCAAATGATCTTCTGCAGATAACACGAGGTTAAGTTCAACCATAAATCACATGAAATAACATTTTGCACATAACATTTTTGCCATATTTTCAAACAAAATACGTGGGAAATGATTAACTTAATATTTAAACATTTTACATGCCAGAATTCTTAGAGTTTATGTACTGTTAACAATCATCTCACACTCTATATTTCACAAAAAGTAGCCCTTAAAAATACTGGGAAACATGAAATATTCGTAAGCTTGTGACAGTTTAATACATAGAAATTCTTCTGTGCAACTACTTCTGTACTGTTGATTTGGAACAGCTCACTTTCTTTTTGACGACAGAATTCTTAGAGTTTATGTACTGTTAACAATCATCTCACACTCTATATTTCACAAAAAGTAGCCCTTAAAAATACTGGGAAACATGAAATATTCGTAAGCTTGTGACAGTTTAATACATAGAAATTCTTCTGTGCAACTACTTCTGTACTGTTGATTTGGAACAGCTCACTTTCTTTTTGACGACATTATCATCCCACTCCTTTTGTTCCCCAGACCTGACTCTTAATAAATGTGATGCCACATCAACACAAATCAACCATGTTTATACTGAAAAACTTAAAATATATTAAGACTAAAAACAGAATTGCTTTTGCCGTAAGCAGTGCTGTCACAGTTGATCTATTCAGTGCACTTTTATGCCAGCTACATTGCGTGCTGCTTGTCTGGAGTATTTAAAGGTGTTGCCTATCTCAGAGCCATAGTGGAAGCAAACGCAGGGTTTTCAATGTAAAATTATGTTCATTGTCACTTAGTACCTGTTGAAGCTACATACATATATCCCATCAATAACTTTTTAATTCATCTCGGTACTTAGCACATTCCTGAAGAATCTTTTAGACAGTTTTTTTCAATACCCTGAAAAAAGTGAGCCCAAAAGCATTTTCACGAACTGAAAACACTCAAAAACTGCTATTCACTATTTTTTTCCTGTAATTTTATTCATTTAGCAATATTTCACTTTGTTTTATGCAGAAAAAGGTTTTGTCTGGCAGCGATGTCACTAATTGTGACGGAGCCCCACAAAAACAATATAATATGTAAAACCCTATCATTGCTGTCACCAGCGCCCTGAGATAGGCAGAGTCCTTAAACTAAAATAAAGTTTATAATCTATGTTTCATATAGTTATAAAATTTGAGTTTTGTCACGAAACTTACAGAAACTATGGACATTTTATATTAATTGGCATCTCTGAACATAGCACCATGCATGAACCTGGCATGTTTCGTAAATTATATTCGCAAAGGAAAGTCAGGATGATGGACACAACAGTGCAGGTATCATTCTAAATCAATTTGTCTAAGGCAGGCAGTCCTCTTCAGTTAACAGCAAGAAATCAAATGGGTGAAGTAACCGTTCTTGGCACACACTCCCCACTCTGAAATTCTGACAGCCCAGTGCACACGTTCCCTGACATATACTTGGGTATGATTGCTCAACCACTTGCTCGATGATGTCTTCAAATTATGAGACAGTACCCCACATAAGTGGATGCCCAACGTCAGGTTTCTGTACCTGCAACACATAATGTATCATCATTAGTAAAGACAATAACTGATATGTCACTGCATTTTATCAACATAACACTTCCTGTAGCCTCACGTACCTGCAGCGATCCTGTTTCTCGCAGCCACCTAACTATTGCCACAAACGTTGTGTGGTGTTATACACACCATCCTGGGAATTATACTATGCACTGATGCTGAGTTGCACATCCATTGAAATCAATCCTCGCATACAGTATCACCACGTCCATTAACTCAGAATACGTTAAACAAATTGACTCGCGTATAAACAATCACATAAGCACCAAGTTCAATATTTATCTATGGTGTATGTGTACGTGTACATGATACTGAACTTCTTAGGTGCATGCCGCATACTCGTCAGGCAATACTCACCAATTATCTGTGTCAATAACCTTTATTCGACAACGTATTACTTACGTAAACCAACAATATTTCCTGTAGACTTAAAGGTTCCTTTACTGTTTAACTACACATACTTTCAGAGGTCTCCGTAAAGTTTATTCTGTGGTATTCGTAATGAACCTAACACTAGATTTTCCACCTTTACAGGCATGTAACTTACATGAGGTATGCTGTCACGAAATATACATTTTGTCTACATTCACAAAGGAATAGCTAGGAGTTTTTTCATGATTAATGTACAAATGAAAATTACGTATAGTGTTTGAGGTAGCAACATAAATTTATCAAACTACTTGTCTTGGATACAGTTACACTTAAATAGATAATATGTAAATGAAACAGGATCGGAACAGGCACAGGCTCCGAAAATCACAAACAATACCATGAAATTCTCTGCTATAATATATTTGCAATGTAATATCACAACCACACACACGAACATACTTGCTGTACAACCTTTATGTTAATTTACACACATTGCATATTTTGGAGATAACAGTAATTGCTTTGATTATACACAATATACAATATTTGAGAAAAATATACAGAGAAAACGTAACATTTGTGCAAGCACAACAAACTTTTATTTCCAATGAAAATTACTGCTGACAGTTATTTAAAGGTGTAAATAGTAAACAAAAAACAAACATGCCAAACTCAGCATACTTAGAAGTTAACAAGAAAAACTGAACAAATATTACCTTGATGACTTTTATACCCTGCCCTTCTACCACAATCACATTGAGCAATGCCACTACAAAATCTCTGAAATTTTAGAAGCCTCACACAAATTCTAGGAACTATTAATTTAATGTGTGAGCATGCATGTGCATGCACTCTCACACACACTTGCACACACACGCACATGCGCACACACACAACCCTCCTTCTTTAATTGAAATCTGTAAAGTAATGGTTAAGTACACTATTTTGAACACACACTTATTTATTTCACATCACACTTTAGCCTATCTCGAGGGCCATAACATCAATAGCAGACTACCACCTAGTCAGAAAAAGTAACGCACAGACTTTGATACATATTCTGACCCGCTTATTTTAGTATTATATCACGCTATGCTACTCGGACATTAAGCAGCGCTGTATCTGTCATGTACGACGTGGCTTGACGTGTTCGACTGTACAGGTTGCGCTGTTGCAAAGTTTGAATATATAATGTCACGATTTCAACACTAATGCATGCACATCACAACAGAAAATATGAATTGTTTGCAATATTAGTCTGGACATTTCAGTACCTACAAAATATGGTAATAGTTACAAAATTTGCAGATTTGTTTAAAAACTATGCTACCATGTTTAAACTAATTGAAGCTTTTAAGTTTTATCTTGCAGAATTTTAGGCGCCAGCATGAAAAAGTTGGGCGCGATAGTGACCTGGGTCCCTGCATTTGTAGAACCCTGGCAATGGCCTAAGAAAACAATTTACAAATTCACAGAACAATAAGCCCTCGGTTCACGTTAAGGTTATGTTCTTGAAAACTGTGACGTAAACAGGAACGACGACAACTGAGTCAGACCAGCCACACACAGCATATAGCCAAACGTGCCGGATGGTCGGCTGGCAGCATGTACAAACAGGCGTGACACTGAGAGAGTTTTGAAATCAGTGGATAAACGAAAACCACGTATATTCAAGACACCTTAATAATAACCTACATAAATCACCATATGCAATTTTAAAAAAAATTTTAACCCCTAACCTTAAATACTACTACATTTGTGCGGGTAAAGATCTTCAATGCATTCATGAATTGTCTCACAACATTTAAATATCGTAACATATGCAGTGAGACGCATGTTCGATATAGCAGCAGCCACACTGCAGGGCCACAGTAATATGGCTACAGTGTGCTGTAAGCCAGGTGGGCGGCCACCGCTGACGTCGCAACATGCACAGCATGATGCACTACTCTCCCTCTCTCTCCACCCTTCACTGCCAATGATGGCGCTGGGTGGAGAGAGTGTGTTTCCACAGGCATTTATAGAATGACATTTAGTATCACTATTTCTCATCCGTAACACTTACTTTAACTTTTTCAACAAAACATATAAAATAACAGTGGAACAAGCACAACTACGACCATATGGGCACAAATATTTTACAATTCCATGTGAACACTGCTTGCCCGTATGACGTGCATATAAATTACAGACAATAAAAGTATTATCATCATAAAAATAAAATATTTTGAACATAATTACAAATTTTAGCAGTTTCACTTTGCATACGGCATCACTGATTAAACAAAAATTCATTTGGCTCAATTTTTTTTTCACGCATGTTGATGAAAAATGTTACACCACTGTAATCTTGGATAAGAGGGACAAAGTTTTAGCGGTTTACCTTTTAGTACAGTGCAACTGATTACACTAAAATTAACTTGGCACAATTTTTTAGCTGTATTCGGTGAAGTACTAACACTTGATCTTATTTTTTGTGCTTTAATACGTTATGTACGATCGATACACTCATTTATTTCTGTACCTGCATGTAGCATTTTTATTTTGTCAGTCAAAATAATAACTTTGCGATCTCGCTTCAGTTTAGAAGGATCACTACAGCCTTTCTTTTTAGGAGACGTTACGCTGCCTGCCACTGAATTGTGTATAACAGCATACAGTCCATTCACTTCAAGGTCGTGTCCTATGCGCTCGCGGTTGAATCGGGAAGGTGGTAAGAGGGAAAACAAGGCAACGTAGTTAAAACATGTGCTCTACATCGAAGCGGTTTGCGGACCAGCGACACAGGAGTATCAAATCATTTTGCTATGGAATTGTATGGCGAGCGACAAGCAAGATTGGTGTAAGTGAAATCCACCAGCCGTGAACACATTCAACACTGCATCACTTCCTTGTCACTCCCGCCAGCACCGCCCCCGCTTACCTCGCACATCCAGCACATTTCATGACGAAGCAGTTAGTGTAGCAGACATAACAAGACTAGTTGCTCTCATACATGGTGAGTAGTGTGCTAGTAGTTTGTGCAGCAAACTGTGCGTGACGCGAACAAAAATACAAATTCTTAAGAATTTTGTGTGTATATTTTAAAATATTTTTCCACTGTGTGTGAGTGTGTGTGTGTATATATATAATTCCCCAAAATTTAACAATAGGATTTATGCGTTTTATAGTCTGGCTAAGCAAAAAACAGTTAATTTGTAATTCAAAGCCTTTTCTGTCCCAGACACCCATCAAGTTATAGTAATTCTAAGTTGTACTGATAAACAAGATGGTAATATTTGCAGGCATTAAAGAATCAAGCAGCTATGTGTTAATTAGCTATGTTACCATGCTTATCACTAGCACGCTGACAGTGATGCATTCCTTCCTGTTTGGTTGTGCATGGCACTCTACAAATGCTGTTTTTTAAGTTTTCCCGCTAATTACACCAATTACTGTCGGTCCTGTTTTATCTACATTTATTTCTACATATAAAATTCCCGTTGTTTGCAACACTCAATATGTCTGTTTCCCGCTATTTACACTTTTTCTTTACGTTTGTTTACTTTCTGAACAAGAGTGGCAGGCACAGATGTGTATAAAATCACGGAAAACTTCAACGTTAACAGTAAGGTAATCAACTGTTCCTCTTGCATACAACTTTACAATTTGGAACTAGGCCATTGACACCATTTTGTTGACCTGTTGTTACTCACTCACATGAGCGCCCCAATAGCCAGTCACATTTTGTACAAAGTTGCAATGAGATACTCTCGCTCACGTGACAGCCACTTGCTGGTCGCAACTTGTACAAAGTTGCACCAAGATGCTCTCTTTCATGTAATAGCACAACTGGCTGGCTGCAACTTGTACAAAGTTGCACTAAGACGGTCTCTTTAACGTAATAGCACAACTGGCTGACTGCAACTTACACGAAGTTATTCTAGTTCACTCGACATTGCGGCACGCACACCAGCACTCACAATTGCATTTATTGGTATACACGTATCTATGGTTGCTTTGTTTACAAACTTGGGTGGCGTGAAGTTAATGTTGTGGTTGTAATTTTTGTGATGTTAGATTATTATTAATGCAAAGTGGCAAATCAATTTCCAATTTATTCAAAGTGAACTTTGTAATGGCATTCACTAAAATGTCTGCAAAGCTATAAGACTAGCATTTCCTGTTGATTAAAAATATAGCACCGGGACACGTCTATTTCTTGGTTATGCCAATTCCCGCAAAAAATAAATCGTAAAAATTTTTTAATTAATGGAAGAGAGTTCTGTGATGTACAGGCCGTTTGTGGAAAAAACAAAAATGTGTTTGCTTGTTAAATTACACCCGAGGAATTATTTTAATGAGTGATGTGTGGGTGCAAGAGTACAAATGTACCAATTAACAATCATTTATCGTCTGAAACAGCACAAGTCATAGAAAACTGGAAATTGAACATTTTTGTCCATCAAATTGTTGGTTCAACTGCCTTAAAAACATACATAACCTTGTTTATTGGTCAGTGCTTGTCATAACTTATCACTTACTGTATTTTTTAATTTGAATTTTTTAAAGCAAAACATTATTCTTGGGTGTGGCTTTACATGTTTGGAAGTTTATTTTTAGGGAAATTTTTTGTTTACATTTTAAAAGGTATATAAAAGTTAAATTAATACAACTTAATATTATTAAAAGCCTTTTCCTGCATTTCCCACTTTTTACACCATTTTTGCAAGATCCCTTGAATGGTGTAAAAAAGGAGTTCTAATGTAGTTTTAATGTAATGTGTATCTGTGTGTATATATGCATGTGCCTGTAAAGTAAAAAGAGAATGGGAGGTAAGGGTAGGCACAGCGTGTGACAGCCTGTGAATGTGCTGTGTCTATGACGATTGTCTCAAGTTTGACATTAACGACGATGATAAGTGGCCGTGGGCTCTGTTGGATACTCCCCCTATGTTTGTGGACAGAAACAGACTTCCTGCTGTGTGGCTCAATGTTCAACATACGTGTGTTCGCACAACAGACACTGGTTGTCCTATTTTTAGAACTTCTCCACTCCCCTCCCATTGCCCAGATGCCAGAATTGTGTCATGCTGCAAGTGTCTGTCCCATATTATCTCTCACACACATGTGAAACTATTGTTACTGTAAGATGCCGGCCAACAGGCTAGCTGCCAAAACGAAACATGTCTGACCTACATACCGCTGCCAGATTTTAGATTTAAAAAATTTATACGACGTTAACTTACACAAGAATATCATAGAATGCTAATTCCTTTGTTGCAAACATGCCAAATATTACAGTTCCATGACAGGTAGGTGTCAAGTAAAATTCATTAATTTTTAATTGGATGGTTCTAGATTACTTAATTTCAATTTAAAAAACAGCACAAGCACTTCAAATGAACAAGAGTTTACTGTACCAGCTTTTCTGCAAGGTTATTTTAATCAGCAGCTAAATAACACGGAACAACTGGAATATTTAACAAACAATACAAACATGTGTCATTAATATTTACATAAGTTTTTTAAATACACCTTTTTATTCATATCAGGGAGGCATGGTAAGAACACAAAAGAAGAGAAACACAATCACCATAAACAATGAAAGCACCAAGTTAAAATATGAAGCAACAAATAAAATTAAACACACTTTTGACGTAACTTATTTTAATCATAAATTGCAGTGAACCGAAACTGTACGTACTACAAACATATTTATAGCACAATAAAGTTAGCAGCGGCACATTTAAAACTGGCCCAACTCAATGATATCACAAAAAATAGAAACAGCGTTTGATTTACCTCAGTAAAAACTAGTGCTGCCATGTTGCTCCTTGTGACATCATTAGACATGTTATTACATCTCAGTTTACACAAACTCTACAGGAACTTATATTTAGTTCGTGAAATTGCCTTAAATCCAGTTGTTTATGTAGTAAGAATGGGGATGGCTGGAATTCCAAAGAATTAAAAATGTGTACAATAGCTCTTTAGTGCATCGATGCTATCACGTCGTAAATGTTTTAACTTTATTTTAGTCTTGTTTGTAGTGCTGGAAAGTCACTGACTCTGCTGTTGGATGGCAGGGGGTCTGGTTATTTTGCAATGAGCGCTCAACTTTGTATTGGGCTCGCTGACTACTTCTAGGAAGTTGCCTGATTTCTGCGTGTATCCACCATTCCTAGCAAGCGAAACAGTTTTTTGCATGGCAACAAGGGGCGTTAGATGCGAAACTCAGTGCCCAGGTATAGGCCTCACCGGAGTTACTAGCCAGAGCTTTGTTGACTCGGCAGGAGAGTCCACGTCAGGGCAGTCGGATGCCATTTTCGGGGAGTTAAACTTTGTAGTCTGCCGGGAATGGACGTGTTGACGGAACCGGAGGCCTGAGAGGAACCTTAGGCGGTTTGAAATGTAATTTTGGGCGTGAATTGTCAGCCTTGGGATGGCTACCGCATCCCAAAGTCTAGAATGTCAGTGGTGCAATTGATTAGCGAGAATCTAGTGAAAACCATAGTGTTATCATCGTCAAACAAGCCTGCTTCCAAGGGCTTGGCCAGAAGCAGAGGATTGAAGGCCCTGGCCATAGAGGACCAACGCCACGAAACTTTTAAGTATCTCACCTATACAGGCGTCAGCAAATAAGGTCAGTGACAATACGATTAAATTTACTAAAAATACAATATTTACTACAGCACAGTGTGAAAATACAAGGAGGACTGCATGGTTTCTAAGAAACGAGACGTAAGACAGTCTGCTATTAGCGACAAAAGTACAGATTATGTACGGAACAGTTATTGTAAGATACTATTAGCATTAAATAAATAAGTTCTTTTAAATTAAAAAGTTCTAACCAAATCTTGACATCTGTTCAATTCACTGCATTTTTGCTGTTCCACTGTGCAGCTGCCCAACCTGTGGAAACAGCTCAGCCAATAAGCGAGTTCAAGGCAGCCATGGCTGGCCGATAATTTGAGAGGTAGGCTGGGTCCTGTGAAATTTGTCAAAAATTTGTCAAAAGATGGCAGCACTGCCAGTTGCTGCTCTCAGAGCCACTCACAAGAAACTAACAACTATTGGGAGGGGGTAATTTATTTGTAATAGAAAAAACTTTTTATTGGGAGGAAATATTTATTTTTAATTTAAAAGTCTATCTATCTGTTACATAATTTTCCCGGCTCACTCAACCAGAATGCTCTATCATCACGTTTGCTTAAACACATTCAAACTATTAGCTCAGTAGATTCACTTTTCGACACATAGGAACTTCATTTTGTTGACTTTTAACTAAATATATTATACTTAACCGGATCTGAAACAATAAAATGAATTCATAGTAAGTTATCAGACATAAATTAGAATTAAACTGACAAATTCAAATCTACCACAAAATTCCGCTATGTGCAAGAGCCACCTTGCTGTCTTCACCCCTCTCAACTCAAGGACCAATGAAAGCTTCATTATTAACTAAAAAATTACAACTAAAACAATGCATGCATTAAACACTAGCAAATTTCCAGAGTTATCTTTTAAATCACAGGGTTTTAATTTTATCAGTTTTTAAGTCAGTTTATAATTCTAAAACGTACTATAACGCTTGGCGGGTGACAGCAAACAAAAACAACAGTCCAACTACGTCATACACGTGTTAGCCAATAATAATGTGCGTTCAATATTTATGGCTTCATTTAAAAACATATATATAGCGTTTTAAATATGAATAATTTGAAAATTAAAATGTGCACAGAATTATTATACTATGTGGTTGAATTTGGTGAAAAAATAATTTAGAAGAAATTGTTTTTAGGTACAATCCCCATCGTTAAACATAATTTACTGAAAACCAATTACTATACTTTAGATCATTTGGTATACACTGACAGTAATTTCATTTATAATTCTTTTGCGTCTGTTAATTGCACAATGTTATGTACAAACAACACTCAAGTCACGAAGCTAACTGTTGGGTGGTAAATTTATTGTGTTGCTATGTGCACGAGAAGTTCTGTTTTGTTAGATTGCATGTACTGCTGCTTGTTTATTTTCTGTACTATCTTGTTACCCTGATTGGGAGTATTAAAATGGGCAGCATGCAGTTAGTTGAGTATCGTGATGTCGTGGGTTAACTACTGCGTTTTTATTTCTCACTATCCCAACACTAACTCACACCACCTCTTAGTGGAATTTGAACAGCAGCTCAAAACGTGGCCTAGTGTCCAGACAACTGTAAATATCAGACTAGGTACTCGGTTGCATCGGTTTATGTTAATGCATACCAAGTCCAATCACGCAGTAAATATTTTACAAAATACATCTATAAATAAAACTTTCAGAGGGAAAAAAATACTGAACTATCATTTTATCAACTTAAATTCATTGCCAATGATTTTTTCAAAGGTTTATTTTCAAAACAGTTCAAGCATTTACTGTACTGTAAGCAGGGGTGACTTTGAACATGTAAGGCAACTTTGGGACATTTTTATACTACAAATCTTATTTTCCATAGTTGGATAGTCTAATGAATCACTAGATTATGTGCCATTCGTTACATATGTATGAAATATTCTTCAGCTTGAATCAGTTCAACAAAAAGTATTTTACTTCTTTATCCTGGTGTCATAAATATTTACTTTATAGTAATAAAATATTTCTATGCATATGCATAGGTATGCCTTTGGATGATGCAACAATGTAGGTTGTTGAGTCAAATGGAAATCAGTCCTGTGTGATTCACACCGCTTTGTACAAATACACTTGCAGGTGTCACTCTGGTGGCAGGCAGATCTCCCATCAAGGGAGGGTTGTTGATGTAGGGACACAGAAAGCATTTCACACAATTAAAAATTCTAGACCTGATCAAAGATCGAGCTGAGATGACCAAAAAAAGTTGAAACAATAGAGATTGCAGAAGTTGGGGGCCGGCACGTAAATACTTCAAATGATGGTAGTCCACAATGGCCTCGACGGCTGGATGACTCTTCAGTAAGATGATAAGATGTTTAGCTGAAAATGTTATGCTTGCATTTGACAATCGCCCACCCGTCCGCCCTAAGAAAACCCTGCAGATCCACCAACAGTCCCAACCATTGTATTCTTGTCGAACAAGGTTTTCCTTCTTTAAGACATTACTCATCTTGAAAAATAACGTTTTCAAGACACACTTCAGAAGTGTTGCCTGTTTCAACTCTACTGAAGAGAGTGATACTTGTTGACTTAACTTGGTTTCGACAATTCGTGATGAAACTCTTTACAAATGCCACAATGTGAACCGATTTTGACCAAGACGAAATGTTTCACAAAACTGAAAGCTCTTCAAGAGGCTTATGTGTAATGACCAATACTGCATGAGAGAATTCCAGCTCAGAGATGGCATTAATATCTTGAGTTAATTGGGATATAGGCCAATGGTCATAAGGGTCACTAAGCCACCTAGGGCCATGCGGTCAAAGATCCTGGGAGAAAAAACCATGGAGTAGTAAGCCACGAGAAGCACAATCAGAGAGGTTTTCTTTCAAGGCGATGTGCTTGCAGAGTTGAGGAGAGACCTACTCCTGGGTCTGAGCAACTCAATTGGCTAAATGTGTCTTCAGTCTGTAAGGATCTGTCTTGATCCAGGCCATCACAATATGTCCAAGCATGAATAACATCAACATTGACATGTTGAACAAGAAAGGTATGGCAGTACTGAAGGAGATGTGCCAACAAATGTGACCAACGTAGTTCCAATCGAGGTAAAGACACTTATTTTAAAGGTGCAACTTCGGACTTCGTGATTACCCGATGTACTCGCACCGTCCCTTGGGCATCAACACTTCTTAAATACACAGCAGCTGCTTATGCATATGCTTGCCCAAATGCATCCGAGAAACCATGGAGCTCTTATGTTGACAACATCCGGACACATAAACCGAGGCAGACTAAGTGTTTCCAATATAGGTAAATCTGCCTGGATGACTAAGGAAATATTTAAATTGTGGTTTCATCAAAATTTGTCAATTTACTGATTTTTTTAAACCAAAGGGCTTTCCCGTAAATGCAGTGCTCTTTTTAGACAATGTGCTGTCACATCCACATGAAAGTGAGCCGACATTGGCAGGTGGCCAAATTTTTGTCTCCTATTTGCCGCCAAATGTAACCGCGCTTATTCAGCAAATGGACCAAGGCGTGATCGTAAAACTGAAGAGGCATTTTAGAAAATAAGTTTTAAGTTTGCTTCTTGAAAAACACACTGCAATGGTTGACTTCTGGAAAAACATTAAACTAAAAGAGGCAGTTTATCTTGTGAAGGCATGGGGAATGAACTAAATAGCATTACATAGTGCAGAAAAATTTACTGCGACACTGAAAATTTAGTATATATTTTGCAAGGTTTTGAAAATGAGGACGGCGAGAGAGATATTTCCAGACACCATTCCTGCAGCTCTTCAAAATAATGTACAGTTTGCCAGCGTTAATGAAGAGAACATCCAAGAATGGTTGAATACAAATCTTGAATGTCCAGGCCACCAAGTAAATAGTGATGACAACATTGTGAATTCACAGACATTCTTACTTTGAGAAGAATAAGGTTAAGTATAAAGCAAGAAAAAAACAAAGCAGAAGAAAGTTACACACTTTTGTAAAAAAGTAAATTAAGCTGTGTAAAATGTGACAACTGATAACAATGACCGCGGCAGCAGTAAACACAGATAGACGGCACTACATAGCAAAAATTATTTGTTTTAAAATTTCTTTACTTTATATTTAGGAAGTGTGAAACAACGATTCAATGCATATCCTAGTTTAATCACTGTACAGTATAAACTAATTCTCTATATGTATGTATTTCCTTAGTAAACATTTAATGGCAAGCGTATTAAGAATGTGCCTGATGTAAGTAACAAGTCACATACATACCAGTATTTGTGAAATATAAGAAGAGTATTTTATGGACATGTTTTGGGTCATTAAGAATTTGAAAGTGTGAAAATTTTTGATTACCTAAAAATCATTTAATAATTAAGCTGTAAGTTGTGGAGTTGTATGATGCTACAAGGATTATGTGTTCAGTCGCAAGTCAAAACAAACGACCTAGGCCTATATTTTTAATAAAATTTCATTCATAATTTTAATGGGCATTATATATGACACTGGCCACTTTTGCCTCGCGGTGCCACGTGTGCCACTTGCCAGTCAATACAACTGGATCCGCACCTAAATCCATTCTCTCGTCAGCAAGATACTCTTAACGCAGGTGGAGAAAATGAGCATCTAGGTACTGTAGATTTGTGTGTGCCGCTATTTGACTTGCAGAAAATAATGATCTTGAAATCTAGAACCGAAATAATACAACATGTTATTAACTAATACATTTCATTGTTTCTTATTCATGAGCATGTGTAAAAGCGGCATAAATAATTTATTTTGTCGCTTGAGTGCTTTATTTACTAGAAATGGCTGACTAGCAGGTGGCAGCAACAGCATCCAGCACAGAATATAGAGGGCGTGCAGACATGTGATAAATTTGCAAAGTGAGGCTATTTGCTACAGAGCAGCACTGTCAAGTTGCACACGGCGGGCAGCAGCTACTGCTTGTTTCATTCGCCGCTGTACACTGCAAATTATTTTGGTGTCTATGCACTCCATAAAACCACTCAATTTACCTTCAGCTAAATATTTTTTTGGTAAAGGATAAAATTTATATTTAGGCTAGGGATTAAAAATTAATAATTCATTTTTTCAAGATTTTGTACCCTCAAAATCATGACTTGTTTTGTTTGTGGGGTCGTCTTTAATGGCGAGAATTACAGTACTGTAGGCCCTATGTTAAAATCATTTTTTTTTTCATTAAAGATGTATTGCAGAGCATACATCTGACTGAAGTGCAGCAGTCAGATAATTGTCATGACTGCTATGTGGCAGCAGATAAGATAGCAACAACTCCTGCCGATAATAACCACGTCTGAGTCATGCCGCCAGATAAGATAAACTAATGAATTGATCATCCGTGAAATTTGATTATCCGACTTTCTCGTCCCCTGCATTATTGCGGCTAGTCGAGATTCTACTGTATATATTAACCTTGGCCCATTGATACAATAATTACAGTTATTAATAGTTATTTCATAATTTGAATTAACTCTTGTAGTTGCTGCTTCTGCATGAGCTAATCATGATGACGCAGCAACGTAACTTGTGGCAAATTGGTTGATAAATACTGTATAAAAGTAATCACTAGAGATGGTAACATCACTTTGAGCAGGAATAAACATACCAGTCAGACTTCAACTGGCGCTAATTGCTTGCCAAGAAACCGACAAACTGTGACATAAGACTCAAGAACATCACTGTAATAGTAGGCCGGGCTTATACTTTATTTACCGGACGACCTCGACACACTGGGGAAACCTAACACAGTGTACATATTCAATAGCCACAAAATGCATAGATTGGTAGGTCGGAGATCTGACGGTAATATACACGGGCCAGTTGGTTGTAAATTCCAACAACAGGAAACAATAGAAACAAATCTAACTAACAAAATTTATTAGCTGTCGATTATTAAAATTTGGACATTGCAAAGAATTTAATTACGAAGGGGTTTTTTGTAGCCAAATACCTTACAATACGTTACACGATAGGATTACACCGTCCAATTAGATACCATGTGCACCAGCGACTGCCAATGCAAAATTACTTCTCCCAAAATATGACATCTTTCTTTCTCTCGAACAATTCAATGATGTAATTCTCCTGACAGTAAATTATGCAGATATAATTTATACTAATGCTTAAAAATATTCTAGAAAATTCTGAAACTTGCTAGAACAACTTTGCCCGTTGCAAAATCCAAACTCATGTATTCTTCATTTATTTAACACTCTAAAACAATTCAGGCAAGTAATTTAAATACAAATATTGTTTTAAAAAATGAAATTGCAAATAACTGCAATGTTACAGACTTGCACATTTACCAACAACAAATGAAGAGTTAAAAATTTGTGATGCAGTTGCTAAAACCCAAACAGTAAAGGGGAACAATAATGTGAGGGAATTAATTATTATTTTGTTAGGTTTTATGTCATATAATTAACTGGACACCTAGAAGTGACCAGATCACCTCAATTTTATGGCTGTATAAACCATTTTAACACCAGCTCAGTGCTAAAATTCAGCCATACTAAGGAAGCTTCCAAAATCATCACCAGTTGTGTGTTCTCACCACAGTGTTATGTGACAATCACAACCACAAAAAACTCTCATCAGAGGGAAGAGATAGTTGGAAAAATAACATGTGAGCACACATTATCGAAACAAGAGCTAAAAGAAAACTATTAAATAATTCCACGGTTCTGAAAATTTAACAGGGCTAACTGATAAAATAATTTGGGTAACCTTACCAGTTCTGCAGTGTAAAATTTGTTGCACTCTATCCACTGTTGGAAAAGTGAATATAACATCTCCACCTGCAGCCAGATCACGAACTTCTACCAAGTGCTGAGAGAGGGCAATGAGAAGACGATTAGGAGGAGCAGATGTAACTGCTATAGGCTCCTCACATGTCTGTATATCTTGACTTGCAAAATGATGAACAGAAATGACACGAACCATCTTGCCCATAATCATTTTCGCAAAAGGCACTGCAAATCAAATTCATACAAATAAAACAAATTTGCTAACACAATTTTTTTATTAAGAGACTCACAACTTAAAATAATGTTTTGAGAATTCGTGTTTCCTTGTACAAATCACACATTGTTGCACACAATAGTGAGTACACACTTGCCACACCTAACAATATTTAAAAAGTACTAAAAAAATTAATTCACCAAAATATGAAAATTGGATATTTTTAACATTGTGATTGGCAACATATTTTTCTTTTAGTTACCAACATAAAAACACACACATTATTTACATATGCAAACAACATTACCATATTGATATAATTAATTTTAATAATAAAAAGGTCTTAATTTTCAACACCTAAGAAATACAGGTCAACATTTTTATTTGTAAAACTGTAAAAGTACTGCTGCATGAGGGAATTGGAGATATGGACAGGCTTTTATGTGTAGTCAGAGGTTTGATGCGTGTGTATATGTTGCGACAAGTGTAATGAATGTAATAATAGTTATAATGTACCGGTACATAATGATTAAAGTGTTAAATGTATGCAATAACAATTAAAGTGTTAAAAAAATATATGCAATGAGAAATCTATTTTCTACAATTAACTAGCCTTACGACGCGATTGAGTAATTCTATTTTTTTGACAATAATCTTATATCTATTTCTTTCCCAAATTGTTTAGCAGAATTATTTAAATCTAAATTATTAGCTTTGGGTAATGTTTTTTTTTGTTTGTTTACATTTTTGTTAAAGATTGTGATGCTATAAGCTTCTGGATTTGGATTGTTCTAGAAGACTGTGAGAGTACTGCATTGCATATCTTAAGGCCATGATCGTTCATTTACTTCAAACAATTGCAAATAACTTGATTTTTTAGACGAATGCTTTGAAAAAATTTGAGACTGCATACAGTCATATAATACACCATTTTGCCACAGCGTTTTTTAAATAATGTACCGTTTGTTAGCAAAAAATTCTTTTTCTTCATTTTGGCTTACTTTGACAGCAAAATATGTAATATTATATGGGCGAAAACCTAAAGTTCCGTTTGGTGTACTGCAACAGAAAAATTCAGATACAAACGATGATTCAATTTTTGACATATGTATTAATTCGTGTTAAAAAATTATATATGTTTTCAAAATCACTGCAAAACTAACGAGCGAGGCCTTAACTTTCATTTGTACAGTTTGAGAATCATATTTTTGGTATTTATTTTGTGTGAATGGTTACATGATCTATAGTTAGATGAGGCAAAATGGCATTGACTGCCGGCCTGTGGGAAATGTTGAGAGTATTTCCACGGTCCCACCAGTTTTAAGCCAAGCCATCGCCAAGGCAAACAGTCAGTGTGACCTAAATGAGAAAGTAAAACACACAAATTTAGCCTGCACCAGCAGCACCCATGTTCACACCACCTATTAACATATTTTGGAAATTTAACTTTTGAAATCATGAATCAAAATTCTTTCCCTGTGGTGCAAGAGGCCGTAAGGGCGTTGGGGATGATAGGGTCTCTGTCTGTGAATTGTGCAGCAATTAACTCCTGATTCAATCACCTTTACGATAAGTGATTAAAGAGAGGTTGTTGGTATAGATCTGGCTGAAGGGCATGGGACGCACTACCTCATTTACAGTGGACTATTACTCTGAACACCAGGTAATATTTGAGAAGCCACGTAACTCAACAGCAGTCACAACAGCAAGACGTAAAGTTACTTTCTCACACAAAATCCCATGAAAAACAAAATCAGACAACGGGCCTTAGCATGCCGGTCATACCTTCAACAACTTTGCAGAAGGGAATGGCTTCACTCATATCGCTAGCTGTTCCAGATATAGGCCTACACAGAATAGGAAAGTAGAAACTGCAGTGAAGAACGTGAAAAACATCCATCATAATGTAGGCAGATCCTAACCTGAGATTACTGGGATATGGAAACACATCGGTATCAGAGCTCTTATACATCCCAGCACAACACTTCACAAGTGGGTCATTCCAAGATATTGTGTTCCAACAAGAAATCTATCCCCAAAGAAAGACAGTGAGGATAAATTTTGACCCACTTATCAGTAGAGCAATTTTGGCAAGTTTAGGAAAACTTCCCCTAATACATGCTCAAGATTGACAGTGCGGATAACAGACTTACAAAGACACTGTACTGTACATTCAGAAGGTTGTAGGCTATCCAACACTCTTACCTTTTTTCAGTGGTTGGAAAAATGACTATGCGAAATGGGCACCAACTTAAAGTTGTTTAACTTCCAAAGAACCAGACAAGAAAGAATTTATGGAAAAGAAGGGAAGAGTAAAGATAAAGGGAGTAACGATTTTCACAACTTACTAGTGGCAAGTGGACATCCTAATAGCCTAAAATAATAGTGGCTACATATTTTGTTTGACTGAATAAGGATATGGTAAAGTGAGAGCATTACTGCAATACATTAAGTCCTCAATCTACGTCATACTGCTTTGAATCCTTCTGCATTAACATCACTAAAATTTTAGTAGGCCTATCCATGTTTTAATTTAAATAATCACCAATTGAGAATAACATGGTTTATTATGCTCCCCATGCCTATTTGCTTCTCTCTGGTTTAACCAAAACACTGTAAATAAAGTGAGGACAGTAGAGTAGTTTTACATTTTTTTGTGTTATGTAGTGTAAGATACAGGTGCACAATCCAATTTTATCACAGGTTACGACAGATACTGCCTGCTTTCCACGCATGCACGCATCCATGTACACTAGCGATGACACAGCTGTTTCCCTTTCTGTTGTGCCCCTTGACCCTTCAGTGGCTGTGATATTTCGTTGGACAGAGTTTTATACCTGCTGCTTTTAACTTTATGGCGCTATAAACATGTTCGCACTACAGTAGCAGAATTTGTGTTGTGATTTAGTAATATAAAAAGAACAGAACACTTGTATCATTTTCCAGGAAAATGGAAGTTTTGGGAAGTTTCAATTAAGGCCATGATCTTTCATTTATTTCAAACAATTGCAAATTACTCAAATATTTTCAACCAAATGCTTTGAAAAAATTTTATACTGTGTATAGTCATACAATACACAATTTCGGCAGAGAGTTTTTTAAAATAATGTACCGTTTGCCAGCAAAAAACTATTTTGCTTAATTTTGGCTTATTTTGACAACAAAATGTGATATTTCAGGGGCAAAAATCTAAAAAATTGGTGTACTGCAAACAGAAAAATTCAAACACAAACGATAATACATAAGTGTTAAAACTGTAAGAATTAATTTTTGATACATGTATCAATTTGCGTTAAAAAATATTATCGAAACCACAGCAAAACTAAAGAGTGAGAGGGCAATTTGACAAGTATAAACGAGAGCAGATAGGCTATCAAAAATGTGTATGGAAATTTTTTTTAAATACCTTTTCACCACGTTGGCTAATTTTTTATAATAGGTAACACTGTGGTTTTAGTTAATTACATAATTAACTTAACTTTTAATAGACTTATTAGTCAAAACCATATAATTTCTGTCTTAATAAATTAGCTATCATAGAAAAACCATTTTAAACAGACTTGTGATATCTGCACTACATTAAGCTTAAAAAATAATTACAGTAAACTTTCGCCGCCAGTCCAGGTCTCTCGGAGATACATAACCCCCAGATTTGTATACGAATAATGTAAAGATAAATCCACATTGCCCGAGAAATACTCAATTGAGATTACCATTTCACACGAGTTTCGCATATCGCATAAAATAAAACCGGCTTTTAACAAACATATGCACGATTGTCCAGACCAAATTTGGTCTGCTCAGGTATAAGTCATCCTGTGTACCCATACCCAAATCCCCAGGTAGTAGCTTACTCTATCATTCGCAATAGACAAAAAAAGAAATGCAAAGCAACTAATAAATTACAGGCTTAAAACATCATAAAACACACTCAAATTGCACCTGTAAATTATTCTTCACAACAAAAGTAAAATAGAACTCAAACAGAAAAACATCTAACCACAATATTTCAGCAATATTAAGTAGGACAGTCAGGCATGGCCTACAAAGAACCAAAGCTTGCCAAGTGTACAAATAAACACAATTTCAAACATTCACTTACCTATATGTGAAGAGGCTCACGTGACACAGAGGTATAAAGGCGGAGCGAGAACACATGCATTACCGCTCCCCAGTATGAGTTCAGCTTCCATCATCCCAGAACTCATACAGGGGAGCGATTGCACATGTGTCAAGGTTATTCTCTGCTTCTACAGCACCGCATACCACTATGGCAACTTTCTAAATTGCTTCTCAATCAATAAAACCTTTTTGTCCAACTAATTCGAGTTTCAATATGCATGAGAAGTCCTTCACAATGCCAGCGTTGGGAGACATAACTCCATTCCTGGATTTCGAAACAATATTTCCATCCCATGTTAGGGCAATTCCACGATATTCTGGGCTTGATCAGTCATACATTCATTTAGGTGGGGAATACACAATATCCTTGGTATAGCAGAAACTATGAAATAACAGGCTTCTAATGTGTGCTAAAATCCTGTTACACAGTTTACACATCACCAATTAATTTGAAATGAAGTGATATAATTTGTACAATGCTAAAATTATAAGACCTTTTGCAACACGACAGCTCTCAAAAAAAATGCACTAACCAACAACATCCTCATTCACATTTATCTCACGTGGGAACGACCCCACTGGGAATCGAGCCTGGATTGCGATGGCGAAAAGTTACAAGCCCAGATTGCCCTAGTGATGAGTTACAAGCTTTGATTGCCTTGGCAAAAGAAGTTACAATTTTTCCTTTCCAACATTGTGATGGCTACAAAAAATACAACAAAATGAATTCCAAACACTTTTTTTGGCAAACAATTAATAATTTATGTGCACAATTATGTTAGCTTTACAGTTATACTCATAAAATATTAAGATAATTTATAGCAGACCAGTTATACTAAAACTTATTGCTCTTTGGGTGTGCGAGATGCTGTTCTTTATAAGTTGTAATTACTTTAAAACAAGCTATTTGAAGGCAAGTTTATAGTGTCTGCTATATTTAGAGTGTCACTGATTACTTCATGCGTGTGCAGTATTGAATTTACATTACAAAAATTATGTAACATAATGTTTAGTACAGTGTTGGGAACACCCTAACCAAAACATTTCCTACGAAATTATTTTACAAACTCATACCACTATTGATACGTACAAATAAATTATTTATTCATACATTTACATACTCGAATAGTTCCCAAGAAATGATCAAATTGTGCATTAATAAATTCAAAAACAGCAAAATGACACTGTTAACGATGCTCATTGTAGGGACAAACTTAAATTGGGTAAATATCAAAAATCACTACACAGCGTGTACCGGCCAAACTATTGATTTTAGACTGGTATTTATTAGTAATGTAAATAAAACACACTGCTTAAGTAGCAATAAAATATTACTACCACTGGCATTGGGATATTCTTGCACAAGATATAGCTCAAGTCCAAGATTCTATCTCGCCAAAATTTCGCGTGTAGTTTGCATCGACTCAAATCTGCAGAAAATGCAACAGACGTACTGCAGGATAGTTGTGATTCCAGTTTTACAATCACCCCCGTGGTACACATTAGGGGTAATCACTTTACAAGTTGCTACTCTACAATTTTATCATTACAGGATTTAAACAATTTACCATCAAGTAACTTCCTTGCCTGAATATGATTCTACTTCCCTTTCGTAAATTGCACCTATAGATCTATACCACAGCTGATCTTTACATTTACTGAAATCTTCTCGTTCTCTGTATATTGTTCAACTCAATCATTAATTATATAAACACAAAACCGTAAATAACCAATTTAACAATTTACATCACAACTTTTAATTATGTCAGTACTCGTTACGAAGCCAACCAAATACTAGGCATATAATTATATATCGACTATTCGATATTTTGGCACGATACTATCGGTGGAATTGAATAGTATAAAAATTTCAATATATCGATATAATATTTTTAAAATATTCATATTCATGTGAATATTTTATTATTTTGTAAAATGAAAAAGATTGTTATAGTGCAAGTTGTGTGAAGTGTAGCTTGTGTTTTTATTGTCGTGCCATGAAACATAATTAGAAAATAGTATATTAAATCATTTTCCTCAATACAAATTAACGAAAGCATTCTGTCAATTTACTTTAAACAGCCTATCAAGTTGATTAATCCTGACAAGTTAAACATTCTATCAATGAACTTGGAATTAATTAAAAGAGCAAAGAAGAAAAATGCATCATGACAATGGATGTTCCCCTTAATGTTGTACTACATAAAATATGTTTTCTCAAGAAACTATTGTAGAATTGACAACGTTTTAATAAACATGAACGTTGGCAGTGTCCGAATCCAGTATTTAGGTACATCGAATGTCTTATGGACGAGATGACAAGGGACAATTTCTGCCACTAGTTACTCTGATATCGATATGGGTAAATAGACGGCTTGGCCCGTGACGTCACGAAACAGAGGATTCTTGCAGGATCAGCTGTTTTAGTACAAGCGATCGCCATTCGGCCATACGAAATGCGTTGTTAGAAATTTTTAATGTATTAAAAATGGTGAAAAGGTGTGCGTACGGAACTTGCAATAGCGATTGGAGGTATAGACACAAGCAAGGAGTACATGAAGAACATCTACTTTGTTAAATTTCCAAACCCTGTAAAAGAGACAGAAAGATGCAGGAAATGGGTTCACGCATGTAGCCGAGCAGATTTTTCTCTGAAAGACGTGAAACCTTATTCCTATGTCTGCTGCAAACATTTTTATGATTCAGGAGGACCAACAAAAGAACACCCTGATCCAGTACCTTTG
>PNEQ01034541.1:0-41499 GCA_003012365.1 Medauroidea extradentata
AAACAGTGTGAGAAATAATCGTATACTAATTTTTTTCTCTTACTGTTTACGAATTGTATTTTACAAGTAATGCAAATTTAGCGCAATAATGTTAAAGAACATGTACAGGAAATTGGTTCTATCTGAACACATTTTTAATTTATGCTGTAAAACTAATATTATGACTTGAAACATAGAACTCGTACATAAAGTGTATAGTTGTCAGTTTATTTTATGGACGATACAATTATTGCACTGTCGCTCCAATTGTATGGATTGGTAATGGGAAGTTATACGTGTCCACTTCTTGTCAAAGCATACTTTTTACCGTAAACATGACCACAGTTATGAAGACTTTCTAATTGCATACAACATAAGTGTAACAAAAATGTACTTTTTGTGCAATAAAATATAGCTGAATACACCGGCGAATCACACTCTTTAAACTGCTGTCTTGAAAAATACGATTTTGTGACATAGTATCTTATGCCTCCGAGGTGCATATATTTCAAATGCAAAATAACTCATCAGAAAGCCACACACTAAAAAGAGGAAAATATTTTTAGCCAATTTAGCAATGTAAAACAAAAAATAGGTAGGCCTAATTAAATATAATTCTTACAGTGGATGTAAATTATATTTTTTACATTTTATATTTTAGGTAGTAAGCAAAATTTATAATCAAAAATGTTTAAACTTTAATGTCAATAAATTATGAAACCACATGTGATAGCACTTTCACTCTTTAGTACTACTAAAAGAAACAAAACCTCTCTGCAGTAGTGTGATGGTTAAAATTAATACAATCCTGACTAATATTTTTGTCTTTTAAATTGAATAACATTTTGTTTAATCAAAAACTATTTTTGTTTCCTTATTGCTAATTTTATTTATAGCTCGAAAACGTTTAAACATCAAAACGATTATGCTTGACATCAATAATTTTGTTCGAGAGATGAAAAAAAAACATTATTCGTACCAAAAAATACCGAATAGTGTTTTCTCGTTTTCGAGCAAAGCTTATCTAAAATAATATGAGATAATTTTCATTTGTAAATACACTATCCATGCAAAAAATATACAGGATTCTGAATTAGTGGCCGACACTTCGGTATGTTGTTCGTTATGAAATGTGAAGTAAAACATGTCTGAGATACTTACTACCTAAAATTGTAATTAAGGGGGTTACGAGTATTTGAAAATCGAGTTTGAAAATTAAAAACTGAATTTGGAAATAATAATTGGTAACAGAGGTAAGTTAATTTACTATTCGGTTTTTGAGATCTACAAACTGTAAAGACGACACCATTGAAACTTGTCGCTTCGTTAAATCCATAGAGCCTCTCATATTGCTTAGAAATTTTCTGTTTTAAGGTTTTGTTGGCATTAATGTTTTCTTTTGAAGCACTTGATCCTTAGGAAGAAAATTGGTCCTCTTGTTGTTTACAAGAAAAAATGTGTGCAAATGTTTCTGGGACGACAATGCAGTATCTGGCATTTGGGCAAAACTGCTATTTCCACTACTAAATCGCCCACAAAATGGATGTACATGCATTGTGCACTCGGAAAAATGGAGTCTGTGCTGGAGTTCTTTTATATCATGTTGCAAACTCCAGCTAAGTAAACCTCAATAAACTTAAATTCAATGTAGCTCCACACACACACCTACAATATGTCCAGCACATATTTATCTCTGGCGCATTTCAGGGCTTATTTAGGTAACAGCGATTAAAAATCTGGTGCCTATGATTTTTAACCTCTTAGTACATTATGTATATCCTGCCTCACCCCCCTCCTCCTCACGCTTCGTTGCAGCAACTAACTAATTAGCATTTTTCTTGCAAATGGTGCATTATAGGTATTTTGCCATTAGATTATTTCTTTCCTTCTTAGGATCAACTGCTTCAGAATACAACGTTAAATGCTTACGAAACACGATAGTAGAAAAATTTGAAGCATTATGAAGATGGCTAATCCTATGAATTTAGTTAAGGGGAAAAGTTTAAATGGTGGGTTCTTCACAGGTTGAAGACTTTAGTAACTTTCACCGTTTGTTAGATAATTTTGTAATTAACTTAACTCAGTCACTAATTGTTATTTATAATGCGAGTATTTAGATTTTTATAAGTCTCTTAATCACAGATTTAGGTAGTAAGTATAGTATACATTTTCTACTTTATTTTCCATAAGGAAATACCTTCCGAAGAGTAGAACACTAATTCAGAAGCACTTTGCATATTTTGTCTTAATGGTAGCGTAGAATTTCTGAACGTAAAAACTACTGAAATAATGTCACAAAACAGAAATAACTTAAAGCACACAATATTTTGCCAAGGAATTTTTGTAGTATTATTATAACACAGTTTATCTGCCAGCGTATTAGATCTGAAACAAATACCTGATTCCAATTCTATAGATTTCTGCTTTCGCACGGAGTCTTCTCAGCGGTTTGTCATCGACGTTTAATTTGATGAAGTTACGTTGGGCTGTATGTAAACATGTGTGTTGTGGCCAGCGCGAAATGAGTGCAGAGACTCGGGGAAGAATGTCGGACAATAGGTTTGGCTCGGCGACCACCAGTAGTGGCCAGCAACGTCCACAAATGGTGGTTGTTAAAGCGGTGGTGGGTTAAGACTCTGGTTTTAGGCAAGGGGCGTGCTGGTTGGAGGGAGGGGGGAATGGGTTCGGAAGGCAGAGGGAGGGAATCGATTGTCGCTGCTGATTGATATCTACCCCAGTCGCCGGCTGGCTGTGCCGAGCCACGCAATGTGAAGAACAGACGCACACACGCACGCCACGACACGACGCCTGACCTGGCTATTCCCAACAGCCGCACAGCTCCTAGGCGAGTAGCTCGTTGCTTCTCTTCCCACCGCTGCGTCAGTGGTGCGCCTTATAAAATGAGAAAGGATGCGTATCATAAAAACCTGAACATCTTCTATAGCCGATGAAGGCGTTTACAACTGTGCGTTGCGTGCAAAACCGTGCGGGCACCCTGCGTGGGAATTGTTCCGCCTACATGAAAACTTTTACTGGTGTGCATTCGTCCTTCCGTTGAAAAATAATTTATTTGTTTTTATAATGTCTTTATATAAATGTTTACCTCATAAATTAGTTTGTATTTCCGAGATTTATTTTGCTAAAACATAATGTTTAGGTCATAAAGCTACTTAAATCTAATCAGGAAATACGTAAATAGTACATGTGCATACAAACATGTTCCCCCGCCCCGCGACATAAGGGGCCCGCCTACCCCACGCTTCAAATGCGTTGCAGCTTGTTCGTAAACAGGTATTTTATATGAAAATATTCCACGTGCGCACATTGTGCCAACGTACGAAAAGAAAACAAACCAGACAAGGTCGGAACCCCACTGTCAATACGTCACGCTCATTAAAAACACTGTTTCTACGCCCTTCAACATGGCTAAAAATGGCCTTTCGAGACTTCCGTACTTCAAAATATACTAACCAAATGTACGTGAAACTTAGATTGCCACCTGCACTGAACTTAATTGCAGACTTTCCACCAATAAAATTATATGGTCACCGCTTAGTGTCCCATAGTAAAAACCGTTCGGCGGGAATCTTGCACGCTAGTTCAGTGCTTGACTTGTTGCGGCGACGCGGCATTTGATGCGTGCTTCAAGGTCGACCTTACTGCTCCGTAAAAATTTGAGCCTCTCACGCGCGGGTAGGCAACGCCCTTAAGCTCATGCAGCGGTCAGATGAAGCACTGTGGGTAACGTGCTAACGCCAATTGTTTTTCTTCACCTGAATTTTCCGCCATCAGACATAACTATGGTACTTAACTCTATAACGATGCACATACTATGTATAATACATTGAAATTAAAATCTCATCTACAAATCTATTGATATATTAATAGTAATAAATAATCAATAGTATTTTAAGTGTACTAAGATTTGTTTGTACATGTTAACATTCCATTCTTAAAACATTTACTAAATTACTGTTATATCTAAAAACTAATTATTTACAAAAATTTAGCTACATATTACGTGTAGTTTGAGTGATTGATGCGGGTATAGAGCAACACAATAAACGTATTTTTAGGAACATCTTTGACTGCAATCTGGTTACACTTATACAAAATAATAAGATATTACTGAGTTAACATTTTGTTACATAATGTACAGTCCTGTTCAGAATAAATGAGCGGCTGGAAAAGTTAAAGTCCACTTGGGGTATGATCGGCTGTTAAGCGAAGGTAACGCCTGAGTATGTAGGCAAACACGCAGCGCACGTAAGTGTCTCCAATCACGGTGAAGTTGGGGCTCGCGAAATACAGTCGCTCTTTTATTTGCTGTCCGTTCTAACCATAAAGCTGTGCCATCATAGCGAGGGTATTTAATTGGATATGTTGCGAAAAGCTTTGAGACTCCACTGTCGTCTAAGTAAGAGGAAGAATTACATATATCACTCTGGCAAGTTGTCAATAATTTACACAGAAGCAAGTAAAGTTCCGTAATTATTTTTATTGGTGTTTATGTTGTTTTCATTGTCTCTTGAACAGCCAAATGAAAGTATTAAAAGGAACACTCTCAGCATTTGTTGGTAAGTCATACCAGCATTTCTCTGGCATGATCTTGGGAAACCAGTGAATACCAGGCTGACCTCTGTGTCGCACCGGGTGGCGCGCCGACTTGTGGTGAGAGGTTCAGGTTTCAAGTCCCGGGTGAGGCATGGGTGTAATTTAGTTTTGGTGGAATAGAAAAATATGTGTAACCGTCTCTATGACTCACATTGCCAACGAGATGTAAACTCTATAATAATAAAAATAAATAAATTGAAAACCGAAATCAAGATGGCCAGACTTAGGATCGAACCCAAGTCCTCCCAAATGAGAGTTTAAACCATTATATCTAAGCCAGCTTTCTATAATATGTAATTATATTACACGGACTTATAATTTAATGGGCGATACGTAGCGATAAATATACAACTAAACATTGCCAACCAGTTATTTTGTCTTCCCTATGCACCGAGCTCAAGGTTGACACAGAGTGAGACGGTACAATACTAACACATTGAACTGGAATTTGGGAGGACCCGTGTTCGATACCCAATCAAAGTATCCTGACATGTGGTTTTTCCATTGTTTCCCTTCTCACTCAAAATGCTGAAATTTTTTTTTTCACGTAAGTTGTGTTGTTTGCCTTCTCTATTGACAACATTGTCGACGTACGACGTCAATTTCTGTGTGAATTTGTTACATAGATTTTCATCCTAGGCTGGTCTCGTCTCAGAAAAATACAGAATGGACAAATAGCAATACGTATTAAAACCAAGTTTCACAATTGATTGACATAACAATAATTCGTCTACTAACAGTTAAAGGCTACCGTGCATGTATGTAATCCGATCATAAAATGAAATAGACAATGCAAAGTTTTGAAGTCTACGCTAATTAAAAAAATTATGTCTTACATAAAAGGCCGCTTATTTTCCCGAAAAAATTCCTGCAACAATTAGTTCCAATGACTGTGTGCACACTTGTAACAATGATTCTTGATCAATTATTAGATGTTTTTATTCTCAGTGTTTTAGGAATCTACCCGCGAATCACAGGCGAATGGTATCGAATTAATGTTGTTTTGATTGGCACAGTCAAATAAGTGACGTCTGTACACAAATAACGCTGTCAATAACCATGAATCGTAGCTGCTGATGTGCACGTAAGCCACTGAAACTAAGTGGTGCAAAAATAATTTCGCGAAAACTGCCGGCAATGCTTATTGGACATGATTATTTTATTTATGTTATTTTATTTACGTCTTAGGTTTCATATGGCGAAACTAAGGCGTACGCCTTTTCTTAAATTTAACCAGGGTTATTTTACATTATGAATTTATAAATAACAATTTAAAAATATCAACAATAACAAGCTCTTGAAATGTTCATTTACAAATGGAGCTAAGTCTGTTTTTAGGAAATATTGCTTTAGCAAAAAGACAATTTTGTGTAAAATAATATAAAAGAAAGGAAAATCAATCACTTATATTCTAGTAACATGTGATCTAGTATAAACATTTTTAATAAACCAAACATTTTAAAATTATAACTTTGGTTTTATAATAAAATAACATGTTTGCTGTAAAATAAAGCTAATTATTACTAACATTTTAAAAATACGAGAAAACTTAATTTGGGAAACAATAATTATCACATTAAGTCTGTTGCTTGAAAAAAAAACTTTCTTTTTAAAATTCTTTTTGAATCCCAATGTAGCTCATTCCACGCTTCGGATACAGATACACAAAATTACTTCGCAAAACTTTGCGATTTATAGGCCGGAGAAGAAAACATTTTTGAATTTGCTCACCTAGTTTGACGATTGTATTTATTAACTATTATATGCAGAATAAAACCGTTCTTACGGTTATCAGGAACCAAAAATCTTGAAAACTATCATTCCAGACACTTTGTGGAATGACTCGCCTTAAAGCTACATTCAATGCGTAGCATTATTATGAAGTTTTGGAACAGAAGTGTGTTGCTACGTTTAACATCACTGTCAGGACTTTCAAGGTCACACATGCTTTGATGTGTATTTTGTAAGAGACCGGAGAAGTCTAACGTAGTGTTGCCTGCATAGCCAAACAAGTGAACCTACGTTCAGCGACATAGTTGTGCAACGTGCAAATACTGAAGCTGAAACGGTGTGAACCCACTATTTATTTTTGCGGAAAATGTTGTATGAAATTCACATATTAGTTTGAATATTAGTTCTATTCGGTTATGTCCAGTTAAGCCTAACTTAAAATAAATCAGCATGAATAGAACGAATTAAGCCACATTAAAGAGGTTCAAAATTAAGTTTACAATATTTCGTGTCCAGAAGATTACGCCGGACATCATACACGTTATATATTTATTTATATAAAAAAACTATTTGAATTACGTTTAACAGGTAGCTCGAAAAATGTAGAAACACGAGTGTGCTATGTGACGCAGTTTTAGTCCCTGCATATCAGAATGTGCTGCAGATCTACTGCTTACGTAAGAGCCAGGAATGTTCTGTTTTGTGGACCATTATACAATTTTATGCTTAACCAGGCCATTGAATCACAAGTCAGTGATATCTACAGGTATATGCGAGTCACATTATCAACTAAGGTCATTTGAGTATTGGTATTTTCGAACACTTTACAGGGCGCAGTTACACTTTCTTACAAATTGGTTAGTCTCGAATGTATTCTCACTAAATTCGAGACGAACTCGTTTCAGCCATAGTAACGTTACACGTTGCTAATTTCGAACCTCATATATTCGTGGCTGTGCTATTTTTGGGTACTACGCAGTGCTCTCATTGGCTCGTTATATTTGCTAGCTAAACGATGGGAAAAGACGGCGAGAAATTCAAATTTAAACAAGAGGAAACGGACATCACAGGTAGATAGATAAAAATTATACTATTGATATTTCTAGATATTTTTATTTCCTAATGTCGGTGATATTTATACAATTGTATCATGCTGACCCAAATATATATTTATGATAGCAATTTATTTGTATTCTAATAAGTTATATTACTTTTGGACGAATTATTTACTATACTACTACACTTGCGCTAGAAACACAGTAGGAAACACTCTGTCAAAGTCATACACTTACGTGATGTGTTTAACTTGTATTTAAAATATATTTTCTTGTTTGTTACAAAATGTTAGTTTTTCCATATTTTTTACTTTTAATACAAATACCATTATTTTATAGTGAGTACACGAAGACATAATGTTTCATGATTTTCCCTGTGGCATTGATAAATCATAAAGAAATACTTAAGATATATGGATGCAATTATATGATAACTTGCTATGCAATAATTACATACCAAATTCTGAAAAAAAATAAAAAAATAAAAATAAACGTGGTACTGTTGATACGTCTATCCAACTTCATGCCAAACCTCAACTGGCATCTTCAGTGGTGAACAAAAGCACAATCGGATAGTCATGATCACTTAATATTGAAGGATAATAATGCGTCTGACAGAATACCCCGACATGACTGCATAATACATTATCAAACTCTGGTCGTGTTTCGCTCTTGACTGCAAACAACGTTGATTGTAAACATGGGTAGTATCCGGAAAAAAACTTTGCAATGAAACTGATAACTGTGAGAAGCAATCTTCCATTGCTCCACATCAGGTTTTATAACTTCAGCACCACTGTCTCCTTAGGTAGCATTTCTTATTATCAATGGATGCGTGGACTAGTAGGTCGTCTTTAACTGCTATACTTTTGTTCGATTGTTTTGGTATTGACAGGTGTGTGAACACGACAGTCACTTTGAAACTGTTGTATTATTATTATTAAATATAATTTTCGCCTGTCTAAATCGCTGAACGCACTCTTCAGTCCACACAAGTATTCTTCAGATGCTGTTCTTTTACTAATAATTTGCAGTTGTTTGGGGGCGGGGGGGGGGGCAGATAAAATAAATGGCCTAATCTTGGCTACTGAACCTCGCAATGCAACAAACACATCGACTACCTAGGTTATATTACGAATTCATCCATTATACGGTAGGGAAAAATACGAAATTACAATAATTAATTTATTTATATTGATTTTTATGCATACGTCAAACAGTAGCCAATAACATGTGGTTTCAAAGTTTTTTTATTAATTTCGTTATGTTTATTGGTTTTTGCTGAGGATATGAAAGGAAAACATGTAAATGTTTGACTTCGGAATGACAGTGTGGAAAAATTGGCTGAGATATATTTTTGACTACGGAATAGGCCTATAACGTCTATAAAACTAATATTATTTAACATAAATATAAATAATTGTTAATTCAAACAATATATAATTATTTTTCCCAATTTGATCACTCTAACTACTTTATAACGAATGTTACGTAACGAAGCCGAAGAGTTTTGCTACAATTGCGTGAGTTATCGACAAGTGCTAGTATATATTTCACAGCGTTAACGATGATTGTAACTACAGTGGTGTTTATAAGAAGAGTTGACCTATCTGAGTTTAAATACACTTAATTTCATTTGTTACGAACTATGAGTGCCTAGTACCACAAGTGCCTAGAATCACACGACCGAACAAACGCTCTTAAAAATGTATATATATTATAAAGCAAGATTATTCCCTTGAACTAGGGTTTTATTTGGGAACATCAAAATTCTGATGTCCCTTGTAAGGGAAACAAACTGAATGTGGCAATGAACGTTTTCAGAACGATGTGCAAAATTACGAATTGGGAACAAAATAAGTAGTTAAAAAATTTTGTAGCAAGACACTTTGATATTATTGCTCAAATCCATGCCCGTCAGAGAAATATGACGGTCATACTTTTGTCAAATCCACGTTAACATTTTCCATATGATAGTTTAAAAACTATTATTAATTAGAAAACACATATAAATCAATTTATTGTTTGTTCTGTAGCGATACATCTGTAAACAAGGAGACCATAATCCAGTTTAATAACAATTATATTCCGTAAGACACAATACAGCTGAAACATGACTATATTTCAAGCACCTATACTGCAACAGTTTCTTCTTATATTTTATAATATTGCATATTACGAAATGATAAAAAAATTAAATATATTTGCTTTATCCGAGAATCGAACATGTGGTTTTTGTTACTTATGCATAAAGTTTATTGTAAATATAATTTTTCAAATCTTGTATGAACTAGACTACGTCCTTTATTCACGTAAGCTTTCACTCACGTGCTGTCGGTATGCGCGTAAATTAACGAAACGTGTTTGTTAAATGGGTCACATTGTAGTTCGAGAGTCACTTTCCGGGAACAACAACCGTTACAGATAGCACATTCCGCTTACTTTCTTTGCAGAAATAATCCGTTAAAATGCAATTGCAGTAAAAAAGCTAGTTTTTCTTTTGCTAAATCAACAAGCGATTAGTTCCGTATTTTCTATTTCATTTTGTTATTTGTTTGTGACAAAAAAAGCACGAATTTATTTATATATATATAAAAGAGAAAACTGACTGACTGGCATGTCAAACTGCAGCCCAAACCACTTGACCTAGAACCATTAATTTTTTGTGTGATATTCTCTTATGTCATAGGCGAGCACTAAGAAGGGATTTTTCGAAATTCTTCCTCTAAGGGGGGTGAAGAGGTAAAATGTGTTTCCGAAGAGGCGTCGATAGAGCTCGGGTCTGACGGTCTATCATCGTGATTTCTACTTTAATATGTCACACATAAAAATGCATATTAGCCAATTTCAGGATTTTTCGAAATTCAACATTTAAAAGTGTGAAAAGACCTTAAATGTGTTGCCGATTAACTATCGATATCTTTTGAATCCTTAATGAAAAAGAGTTGGTTTTCACTTTAAAATGTTGCTTTTGTCTACGTAAATACCCAAAGAGAGTTTTCGGATTTTTTGAAATTCGACCCCCAAATAGTAAAAAAGGAAAAAATCCAAATTTGCTATCGTCGTGATTTTTACTTCAAATAGTCACGTATGCAAATGTCTACTACAGGACTCCAAGACGTTTCGAAATTCTTTAAATAAGGGGGTGAAAATACGTGAAATGTGTTTTCGATTATTCCTCCATATCTATCGAACCAATCGAGATATCGAAGTGCTCTTGGCTTTAGATTGATACTTTTGTAAATATCCCAAATATCATTAAAATATATTTTTCGAAATCGGCACTGAAGAGGTAAATAAATTAAACTGTTTCCGATTCACAATCGATATATATCGATCCCATTGATTTTTGTATGGCAACGTGATTTTTGTTTAAGATTGATGCTTACTCAAATACCTAAAAGGTAACTTCACGAATGTTCGGAATGCCACACCTAAGGAGGTTAAAAGGGATGAAAAGTGATTAAATGTGTTTTTAGTTAATCGTCCGTATATCTTGAACCTAGCGGACTATTTTCGTGTTTTTCAGCTCCAAGAGACACCAGTTAAGTAGTCTAAAATGTGATACAAGGATATTTCGAAATTCAGTCTCTCAGGAGCTGAAAATACCTGGAATGTGTTTTAGATAAATCTTCGATATATATCGAACCCATCGAAAGATATTAGGATATTTTGTTGCTTCAGGATGATGAATACGTAAATGACAGAAAAAGGGTTTTTCAGATTTTTCAAAATTCAAATTCTCAGTACTGTACAGAGGTGATATGCGATATTTTAATGAATTATTGAATTTGCTTTCAGAATTAGCTATCGTCGTGATTTTCGCTTCTAGTGGATATTTGAACAAATACCTAAGTAGTGAAATTAAAATTTTCCGAAATTTGATACCTAAAGGAGTGAAAAGGCATAAATTTTGTTTTATATCAGACGATGATACTTATCTTACTAGTAGAGATATTGAATCGGTGTTCGCATCAGGATTATGCTTACGTAAGTACCTAAAAGTATTGCAACTTTTTATTACGTAAGATAACTTCATTAAGAAGAAAACATTGTTTGTGAACTTTCAAGGCAGACGATCTGAAAAGCAAGTACGACCAGCGAGGAAAAACTTACACAGGAGTTTCTATATCCAGACGTTGTGTTGTACAACCTCTATGAGCCAGAATATTTTATTTTTAAAAGTAGTTTTCATGAATAATTTCGACGTTATGTGGCGTAGTTGTTTGTAGCTCCGATCTATTTTTCGGGAGGTTCTGGGGTCAAATTCCTTTAATGTCTGTGACAATGTGCATGGCTAACACACTAAAATGCAGGGAATATGACATTAGTGCAATTGGGATGAAGTCCAAAAGTTGTGAAAATGGATTATGCAGTCCATTATGTTCCTCGTCAGCATCAGCCCACATCTCACTGACCTCTAGGTTGGGGCACCAAATACGTTCATATTTCAGCGAAATATTATCCCGCAAAAACTCCTTAGCGCCAAACTTCAAGTGAAGGTTTTGAAAAATAAATATGTTATTGAAGGCAACATCACCAATAATTGTCCTCGAGGGAAATCATTCTTAATACCACGTAAACTACGTATTTCAATAGATTACTCTCTTATATTAAACAGTCTGTAATTACCTCACAACGTCAACTTTGCTGTGACTATAGATAAGGCACAGTCGCTGTTACTGGCAGGGACAATCTCAAGACTGCTTTACGCGTGGACAGCTATAGCTACTTATCCTGCTGCAGAGTTAACTCAACTAGCATATTTGTCATTCTAACGCTTGTTGACTGAACTACCTGTCCGGTGTACTAAGATGCATCTGCTCTGAGAAATACACGCGAGCAAAACCACGGGCGTACTGCTAGTTAACATATAAATCGACAATCACATTTAGTGTTGACATTTGTATATATAGTCTCCTTGACCACTGTTCGTATTTCAAAGAAAATAGCAACAGATATTATTTAATTTAATGGAAGATATTATTGTATGATCACAACGATTTAAGCAGTTTTATTATTTTCAAAAAAATTATTCAAACATTATACAATAAATTCCAAATAAACATTATTGGTGACCAGTTTCGAGTATCTGTTGAACCACACTTTCAACTTTAGACTCGCATCAATATACCGTATAATAGTGTCGCGAATATCAGCCTGCCATAAACACGACGCCGTAATCTCTGTTTAATTTCAAACACATTTATTTCGGGCATTTAAAGTTAAAGTTTAGAGTTAAAACTATATTAAACAAAGTTCAAAGGTTCTTGCAAAATCAATATGCTTCACATTCAAGCTTAAAATATTTGCTAACAAGTAGGGAATACAAAAACTTGGTACACTGTCGAATATATGTTCTAAAAATTTTTTGACAGCATTCTGTCGAAAAAAATACCTTGATTTAATTTGTGGCATCCTGCCCGAAAAAGTATCGGGATCGATATAGGGAACGGGTTTTCGAATTTTTATATAATGTGTTTAATAGTGACACTGGTCACTGGGTTTATTGATTACATTTTCTCTTCCCGTGCATTCCCAAACGTCTTCATATCCACCTAACGACATCCCACACCGGCTCTCAAGACCAAAGCTGTTAACAATCATCCAAATTTGTTCACTTGATATGGACATGAACGCATGGTAATATAAAGCGATTTAGAGTACTTGTAAGGATTGGGTATGATAAAGGTTGGTTTCAAAGCAGCATTTTGGTCACAGAAACGGTTTTTGATCATTTGATTTATAGGAAGCACTGACCACTCAAGCTTCCCGGAATACCAGATTAGAGAACGAACTAATTTAAAAATTCGCCCGTTAACTTGCGTCTCTCGAATTGTGCTACTGCTACCACGCGTTGTCAAAAGTAAATATGTATACAGAGTTATTTAATTTAATTTATTGTGTAAGCATCGTATTCTCTCAATGCGCTGGTCAGTTGGTATTTTCATATTAAGTTGTCGAAAGTGGGAACAGAAAAAAAATTAAAGCAATCTACATGGTTGACTTTATCGGGAAAGAGGTAAAGCTGTGAATTGTAATGAAAAGGGAGTGTATGTACAATCTTTATGCCGTTTGAACATACATAACTTAAATACAGTTGTTTGTATATTACGTACAACTTTATCACACAATAGACACCTTTGGCCAAAAAATGGTAATGTCTTTAAGTATGTTTCTAACATATATATTTTATACGAGTCGGTGAACAGAAATACCGGTACTTCACTTCATGATTGACGCCGTGAATGTTGGAGTGAGTGGGGACCTAAGAGGCCTTCAATGGTTTGTGGCAACACCGCGCCAGCTAGCGGGCATCTGGGTGTACGACTGAGTGCAAATAGGTCTATACCGGGTCTATTCCCGTGCTCGTCCAGTAATGTAGAAGGAATTTATCCTGAAACATTTTCCTAAATCAAGTGGTTCCTTCAACCAGTGGAAAACCAATACGTATATCTTTAGTCCCAGCATTTATATAGGCCTAATTATTTCATTAACTAGTGCTGAAAATTATTTTATTACCACTAATTTCCTGGCCATAATTTCAAACACAGTTAACTATCCACTTCCCTTCTATTGGACAGTTGTCGAGAAATAAGTTAGACATAGACTCTTCACGATAAAATGAGCACTGCTTACAATTTTCTTCCAGTCATTCTGCGATTATCTTTACTATTTTTAACGTGAAAACTACCTTGAAATTAAAAACCATTGTAAAAGTTTCACCACTCTCAAAAACTTAAAACCATTGGCTCCATTCAAAAATATATAGTTATGGATATAAGTGTTGGAGAGTGCTCATTTTAAAGTACACAGACTATAGGCACATAGGCCAGCAAGTTCCCAAGTGGACGACAGTACATCACTTGTTACTGCCTCCGTGTATTAGTACTACACGTAGGCTTCAGTATCCACAAAATCGTTTATTAAAACAATGTGAGTCTTAATTCACTCATATCTACACAAAAGTGTTATTCAGGTGACGCTGATTCTTACGACGCCTAACATTGGTATCTACTACTTCAATTAATTAATATAATTATTTCCATTATGATTTTTATCGGGCTCACTGCTTGAGATAAATATTTTTGGGTCGTTACAGGTAACAGGAAGTAACCCAAAGTTTGCAATCAGTGACGTTTTTATTTGCTATCTGTAATCAGTCTTAATTTGTTATAGAAATATTAAAACAGCCAAATATATAAATTCATTATAATGTATTTTATGTAATATATTTTAGACTGTAGGAAGCTGATGTTTAAATCAACATTTTCTTAATATTAGAATAAGAATTAATATTTTATATGAATCACAGTGCATGGTACACTACGTAACAATAACGGTTAAGTGACATTTAGCTATGTTTTGTCTGCAGATATTTCTACTGCGGTTAAGAAACTCTAATTCCAGTGTAGTGAGTCGTATTTGACTCGAAAACCACGTGCTACTAAAAGACAGCTGTTGTACGGTGAAGGTCTTTTGAAGGTCAGTGCTGGAATATGATGCATAATGATTATTTTGTACAGTAAATCTAAGTGTGAAAATTAAATTACAGTCAACCGAGAAGAGTTTATCTTGCTGTGCAAGTGGGCAAAACTGTTGATTATATACTGCTGACATTTTGAGTTAAAGTTTGCATTCAGTATGACTTAAAAGCATGTTCCATCCCGATTAGTATCAGAACTTTTCTATTATTTCTTGGGTAAGGCATTGGCACAGTGGTAGTGTTATGAACGTTATACTGGCGCTGGGAAGAATAACATTTTCAATTTTGTTTCGAAATCACTTATTATAACCTTAGACTTAAAATTTGAATTTAACAATTAATATTGAGTGAGGTATTTCATTATGCAATAATAACATAGTCTTCGCTCAGAATGTTGTAAACAATAAACATGAAAATATAAATGCGTCGAAACGTATTTATGTTCATATTCTAGTGTCCATACATACGAAACTCAACAAAGAAAATCCGTTATGCTATTCTGACGGAGTTTAATCTAATATCTGTAAACTCTCATACATAGCACTTCGTAATCTTGGTATGTTTCAAATAAACATGTGTTAATAATGAGCATAATGAAGCTCCTACTGTGGTTCACTCCTAAAGTTCACATGTGATATTATTACTTAAAACCAATATTTTTGGCTCCGTATGTGAGTTAAGGGTTAGTATGTTCATAAAAATTATTATAACTTAAGAAACAGACCAACTTGAAACATAATATCCCACATAGTAATATTTATGTTCAGATGGGATTACAGTTGATGATGCCAATTTAAGTTTCATAATGGAGTGTTTCCGTTAAAATTATGTTTTAAAATACGAACGTCGAACAGAATTCGTTCGCAGTTCTCTATTAAGAGCTCCGCCTGGTCAGAGCTGTCGTGCATTTTACGAGGCATGAATATAGAGGTGTTATAGGCGCGACATTGACAAGGATTTCAAATGCGCAGTTTCTTGTCAACCCGAGCTGCTAATTCTGTTTTGTGTCCTTACGTCGTTTATCTATAACACTGTCAGCGGGTATCTCATCATTTTATTTCTCCGTCGCTTTTATTTCACTGCATGTGTGTGCAAAAATAGGCTACATTCAAAATTGTTTGCTGAATTGTAATGTTAAATTATTTTCGATAGGATTACTACACTTCGTAGCTTCACCCACATTATTGGAATGATATTTTGAAGGACATCATTAATGTGCCCAAAACAGGCCTTAAAACATTTTACTGGGACTAACCAGAAGTGTTATAAATTTATAATAGACAGCACAAGTTGTAAATGTTTTTTATATATTCTGTTTCTTCTGTCGGAAAGAAAAAATATATAATCTATGCGAAATAGGACAAATAAAAAACTGGTACTTCAAATCGTAGTACTTAATAATGATTTAAGAAGGTTAACACACAATCACTGTGCACTGAAATGTGCAATTTACTGAAACTGTGCAGCCCTAACAAAGTAAGAAGAGTGGTATTTTTATATTACAGCACATTAAGTCAGAGAAGGATGCTTTTAATAGTTTATTATACACTAACTGTGATTGACATCTACTAAAAAAACAAACTAGCATTTACGTGATTAACTAAGGCGCTAAATAATTACATAAAAATATTTACTTTTCGCTATCGCAAAGTTGTATATTTTGAGACACAATTTTAACGGGAAGTGTGCAGGTACGGAAACTAGCAAAGAATATTTCGACGATGACAATAATGATTTCGACAAGGATTTTATTTTTCAGGTTGTTCACTAATGCTACTCTCAAACATAGCACTTTAATTCCTAATTTATAAGATGAGACATTTTAATAGAAAAATACTAAATGATAGAATGTAAAAGCATAATATGCTTGTAGATAATATGTCATTATGGTAAAAGTTAAAATTGTTCAAGTGTTATGCCACTATTTTTCTCTCAATTTCATTACAGTTTGATGCGTGCTCAGGACCCAAGAATAACTCACTTTACCTTTCGGTAACACTGTTGATGAAGCTGTTACAATAAAAGTATATTTACATAAAGAACGGAATATTTCGCAAATTTAATGCCCAGCATGTTAGAATATACTGTCCTGTATATAATCTTCGTTTATTGTGTTCCACAAAATGTCTGCAGTTCTGCAAATACTATAAAATAAATACAACAAATGAGCTGTACGCCATCATTTTCAATTCCGTGAGTTGTGTACTTTTTCCTCCAAGGACTTTTATTTTGCGAGCTGCAGCGCGCGCGTCAATTCACAACCTGCGATTGCGCCTGTGACTTAGTGCGTCTGCGGTACACGCCGAACATAGCCGAACGGGACTTTGAAATATTTTTGGCTCCGCGAGTGCGCTCATTTATTCTGAACAGCACTGTACATAAGTAAAGAAAGCCTACGCGAAGACTTATAAGAAAAAAAGGCTTTACTTAAACGGTTACATAAAGTTTTTTGCTCAGAAGTGTAATGAGTTAAAATAAAGACTCAATTTAAATAGTTATTTTAGTAATTTCGGTATTTTGCACGTTGCGTCGTTTCATTTGAAATTATGTAACGTTGCGTAGAAAAGACAAAAATAAGTAAACCGTCTAAAGCAAGTAGTGTTGACTGCTATTTTCCTCCGGATAATTCCATACAATTTTGCGAGACATTTTTGGGGTTGACTGAAAAGTCACATTTTTTTCGTAACTTTTATCGTAGAATCGGTGGTGGGCTAGTTAGCGAACATAATTTGTGATCAAATAAGGAGACTTAATTATTATTTTTAACATTTCTAAATACGTCTCAGTTCGCAATCATCGCCCAGTATGAAAAATCTTGGAAGCGAATTCAATTGAGTGAGCTCGTCTAGAAGAGAGGCACAAACCTTTCCTTATCACATATGAGACATTAAAGTTACTGACAAAGTGCCATTCAGTACGGTCAGCGAGTAACAGAGAGGTTCTCAAAGCTTGTGAGGGATAATAAGTGAGTATATGGAGCAAGGCAGGAATTAAGGGGTGAGAGAAACAGGATACCCCAGAGAAAACCCACCGACAAAGTACACGGTCCGGCTCGACTACCACATGTGAAAATCCGGCAATCGGGCCAGGAAGGGTGTAAATATAGATATATCAGGAGAGAACATGGCGCTCTGAAGGTGAAGATGGTCCTAATGGTAGAAGAGTTGATGACGTAGAGGACAAGAGGGTTTTCTAGCTGTAACGAAGTGGCCCGTGTGAAAGGAGGTCGCTCTGGTTAAGTTGGCTTGACAGCAGTTGTTTCGTGTAGCGCATACAGCTGCAACATCGCTGTGATTTGAACTACAACACAAAACCACCACCCATCCAATATCACAAGGAAAACTACAGGAATTTCAAAATATAGACTATTGAAATAAACTTTTTTTGTCTTTTACTACATAACATAAAAAAAACATTAACAAGATAGCAATAGCTATTGTTTCATCACATCATGAAATAAAGAGCATTAATAAGCAAGAAATAAATAGCTATAGCAACAACCAAAATTATAATGTTACATGTACCACATACGTTATCACATTGGCGGAGCATAATCATCAAATACATCAGCCATAGACACACACATATAAATACAAAGTATCCAGTAACAACTGCATAATAAGCACGCAACGCGAATCCTGGGTTAACTTGCGTGCTGAAGCAGTGGTAAAACACTCGCCTCGCACTTGAGAGGATCCGGGTTCGATCCCCGCCTCCGACCACCCTGATGTATGTTTTAAAGGGTTTTCCGAAATAACTTCAGACGAATGCTTGGATAGTTCCTTAAACAGGCATCGACGCGAGGTAGCTGGGTACATCCAATTCCGCATTTCCAGTACCTGCGTAATCCGAAGATCCAACAAAGAAACACACAGTATGCTATTGTACCTTGAAAATATTCACAATACCTTTTGAAGTAACAGTAATCGAACTTACTTAATATGTCTTTTAACGTCCACGTTTATTTTGCAGTCCTATTTGTGAAGATTTCTCTATTGTTACGTATTTTACACCCCTAGTTTATTTTATAGCTTTAATTGTTATATCTATGATTCTGTCCAGTACCTAGCTGTGATTGATGCCATGCAATTGAGTATTGATTTTGTGAAGTTTAGCAAACTGTCACGAATGCTGAAGTAACAATAACGAAGCCAAATATTACAGGTACTGTTTCTCTAGCAGGCTTAAAAATTTAATAGGAATGCAGTTAGATGAGCGCAAAACCACATTTGTATTTCCCCTACTTATTCCACCCACCTATCATTAAAAACAAGGTAATGTAACTGGGCTTCACGTCTCGTCAACAGCGAGATAATTAGATACAGTGATTCACAACTTGGCACGACAGAAGTTGAGAGATGAGTTGGCCATGGCCTTTGCTAAGAAATCATCCCAGTATGCCTAGAGGGTTTTCGGAAACAATGGAGAACCGAAATCAGGATGGCCGGAGCTGGATATCGAACCCGGGTTCTTCCGAATGCGAGGCCAACATGTTACCATAGCACTACCTCGCTCGGTCTCATGAAAAAACAAAACGTTAGTGAAATTGTGTTGTTCATTTCCCACTTTTTGATAAATAACATGTAGGCCTATATTACTTTCTAACTTAAAACCCACATTAAAATATTTACGCATCAGCAACACATAATAAAACGAACAGTAATATTTTCAATAACGAAATATTTGTTGATTATCTCATCGAATTTACAGCGGTGTCATTTTCTATACATAAGCAAAGGGTGCCTCAAAATGAGGAGATTACATAATATGTATAGTTTTATTTTTGTGTTTTTCGCAGTTTCGAATCGCTCACTTATGGACAAACCAAGGCCACCTACTCCCCTTGTGCGCCAGAAGTTATATGTTGCTAAAATACAACAATGTTGGTTTTATTTAAGATAATAACTCATTATTGGAGCTAGTTCGTTCACTATTTATAAGAGTATTTTGTTAACTGGTGTCTTCGTTGTACAGTAATGACTGTCATGTAAGAGTTTTTGTATTTCTTTCAAGTGTACAGAGTGTAAATTGCATTGATACAAAAATTAATTCGTTTGAATAGCAAACAACTTAATGTTTGCCATTTGGTATTTAAAACTACCCTCTTAAAAGAAAGATCTACATATCTGCTGTATACTTAGGAATAATACCACTTTCCTTGAAACACGGCATATTTTCGCCTTATAATTTTGAACATGAACTCAGGAACCGTCTTTCCAAGTTAGACAAAATTTTATACTCTAAAAATGGTCGTGTACTTAAAAAAAATATTTTTTAATATACTGAAACAATTCTAACGTTGGCATATTTACAAGTGATAGAATACTGTTGCATAGGAACTAGCAAGCAATTATGCCAATTATATAATTAAACACGTATAATATGCGGTACATAAAACTAATGGTATGTAACTAAGCAGTCTCGAATTACCGCTTCTGCGAGTACCTGTACAACTTTCAAAATTCAACGTCTACAAAAAGAAATAGAGCAGAGAAATTTTTCAAGGTTTCATACTATTTTAATTTGATCCATATTCTTAATTTCATGCTCAGTAAATCCCGCCTGTCTTTACAAACGATAAAGGTTTTCCCTATGCTACTTTCGGCATTGCACGTTCTGAAACGTAATCAGCAAATGTTAACTTCATTTTTAATCGATTACTTATTAATTTAGAAAAATACTAGTGATTTTAATAAAAGACATAATTTAATATCCGCCAGTAAAACTTTAAAACTATTTGGTGAGCTCGTTTTACAGTGATTGCGAGTTTAGTTTGTAAATATTTTTTTTATTCCGCCGGGCGTAGCAATCCATGCTATTTTTCTTTTCCTTACAAGTAAGAAGTATGGAAGATAGCCCGATACTCATCTTCACTTTGCACTGAAACCTACTATATACGGTACCATGCACAGATAACTTTATACAACCTGCTTGAATCAAACCCGCAAGTCGATTTTGTATCGTTTTGTGTAAGTCGTCCTATGAGTAGAGCCACGATTTTATGGCGAAAAGATTTTTGTACCATTTGGTTTCCATGCCTAATGTTCACATCTCCAACTATTTTTCATGGTCAGTGATTGGACGTTTTAACTGTCGCTTGTCTTGATGTTCTACTGACAAATCACAGACGTATTGTGTCACAATAGCCTCGCTGTTATTGGTGCAGTCAAGTGAGGGGCCGTGTCTGAGCAAAGACACGCTGCCAATAGTCGTGAAGCAGAGCTGACGAGGTGCACGCGAGACACTGAAACAAAATGTTGCAAAAATCTTCTCGCGACAAAATCGTGGCTCTCTACCAATTAGGCGGAGCTCACGTGACAGACACCGTACTACAGTAAATGAAATAAAACAATCACGTTTCTTCTCGTCATACGCGCTTCACCGTGCGTACGGCATCTTAACATTCACGCAAAATAACAAGTAAGTCGGTGCGCCTGACGCTTAAGATTTTTGTGCCGCTTGAAAGAATTTGGATTAATACGACATAAACATTTTGCCAATGAAGAAACAGCAAAGCTAAAGATTGTCAACCTTGTTCATTAACGTAAACTTTCGTTCCGCATTGTGGTAGTACATTTTAACTGTCCCACTAGGCACAGAGGGGGTAACAGCATTTGGACTAAAATGGAGAAAAACTAGTTTTTGTTTGATTGATTGCTGCATTGTTGTTTATTTGAAATGAATGTATTATTAGATGGTGCTTATCGAAATTTTTGTGCTCAATCCAATTTCATTGAAATAAAAGTCATAAACATCATAACTGGTGCATTAAATTCAGTTACAATTATTTTATACAATGATTCTTCACGCAAATATTAAGCATTTAAGTCGTAACTGCAAAATTGGAGTTTGAGGCGTCGCTCACATTTATTTTTAACTCTGTATGCTACACACCTCCTCAAAACAAAAACTACATGCACATAAATTTTTAAATTACTGCTTTATTTAACAATCTATGGCACACAATAAATAATCTAATGAATATATTGGCAAATAAGTATTACTCAAGAAATACAAACTGAAACAATGCGTCAATTTTAAACTTGGAAAACTATTTAATATTTTATGCTATTAATTTACAAAATATTTAATACAATATTTTAATATTTAAGTTGAACATTTGAAAGAATGTACTTAAGTGCTATTATCCATCATAGTGTACAGCCAGGGGGTGTCAAGGTACGCAAAGTACAACCAATTAGATCAGACAGGAGTTTAAAATGTTGCAATATTACTTTCTCGGTTGTGTTTGTTTCACTCAACTTAAAACAGACACTGATATGTACTTAAGTACATTCCTCAACTTTACTTTCTTGGTGTTTATCTTCTGAAGCAGTTACAGCTACAACTGGAAGAGATTTTCAGAACTGTATTCTATTTCTTGGTATAACACTACTGGCATTTTCAATCAAGTTTTGATTATCGATTTTTGCCTCTGAGTTGACATCCCTGATGGTATTGTGGAACAGGTGCTATCAGTCCATGTTTTGCATTTAAAAATTGCGTTGGCATCCAGGGATCGCTGCAGTTTTTCTTGCAACACATGGACAATTTGCCTCGTTCGACTTGTACATTACTGATGTCATGAATGTAAGGTCTTTCTTGAAATTTTCTGATAGTTTGAAGGGACGAATGATCATTCCACTGTAAAAAAACTTAATTCCCATATCAATGACCACAACATTGGAGGAAGAATTCTGTACTGCTGTCTTGGTCACTGAAATTGTACACTTTCTTCATTGTCCGAAAAGACTTCTCTACGCGATAATGAATGGCATCATCAGACATAAAAGTGTGACATACTTCGAAATATTTCACATTAATTTTTTCAGCAGAAATCTCTGAACTGTTGACAATTTACACAATAAAGGAAAATGATGGCCATTTCCTATTCTGCGCAGTGCAGTTGTCTATCCAAAGGTCTATTTCTTTAATAGAATGTTTCCAACAAGCTGTGAGAATATGATTATGGACGGACTTTATTTATTAGTTTATTCATAGCAACCTATAGACTAAGTTGAACGGTTAGTTTACTGAACCAAATAGGATTATTAACTAAATTTACAATGGTTGCATTGGAATGTTAAATGTAAAGATCATTACTGACAAATCAAACATTAAATGACATTAAAATGTGGTGATGGGGGCAGTTAGTACATTATCAGAAGCTTTATGGCCGTATCTGCTGCTCTTTTTCTTAGCATACATTTGCCAACGGATTGCTAAGATACAAAGCAAAAAGGTAGTAAATGTGTATTTACTAGGTTTCCCAGCAGTAAGTACAATATCAGAAGCTAAAATGGTCGTATCTACAGCAGATACTGCTTTTTTTTTCTTAGCATTTGTCAGTTACACCTAAAAAGCTTAGTATTACTAACCAAAATTGCAGATACCCCTAACAAAATAGGCATTTTAATACTTTTTGGCACTTGCAGTCTTTAAAACCCAGTAACAGATGAAAAAATGTGTACAGATTTACATGGCAATAATAACTCATTTTACCCAAAAAATTTCATGTACCCCCTTTGTGCCTAGTGGGGTAGAAAAGTAAAGGTAAATTGAACTAATAAACACTAAAGGAATACTGTCTTAGTTTTATAAACAAAGTATATGCCATTTCATGAAATGGAAAATTACTTAGAATGTAATTTCACAAACATGAATGGGATGAATATTGTAAAACATACGCAAAACTTTTCTTGTACCTTGCGAGCACTGGAAAATTTGACATGCGTTGAAGATGTGTCCGCTAGCAGTTCACAATAACACTAAGGTTAGCATAGTAGGTTACTGCCGTAAGGTGTCGTGATTATATTCTTACTACCAATGGAAATGTAAATATCAGTATTAATGTACCATGTAGTGTGTACAGTAACAATTAAAACAAATTTTCTGAAACGCGATCAAAAGTATATTTCATACGGTATATACTCGTAAATATATATGTGAATTTCTTACCTTGCGTTTAAGTGAATTTATCCTGAATATTATGACTGAGTATTTAATAATCACCTTTTCTGTTGTGAATTGTGCTGTCTCTCAAGGCAATTCACTGATGCATATGTAATGTATGTAATGTATGTCGAATAATATAGCTCTAGCACATTACTCGAATCTTCTGCACATGATGTGCGTTTAAACTGTAACTTCAGCAATTAGTGTATTAATATGCTGAGGCCGTAGGGAGTATATAATGTTTCCTGTTTGAGGGTCCGCGGTGGCCGAATGATCAGATCATCACCTCCGACCAAGGTGACCCGGGCTAAATTCCGGCTGGGTCGGTCCCCGGATTTTGGCATGTAGGAATCGTGCCGGGTGATGCCGCTGGTCGGCGGGGATATTCCGAGATCACTCATTTCCCCTGCCCCCTTTCAACTCCGACGATGATCCATACCCATCTTAGGTCACCCCTCGCCAGCGCTAAAGACCTCGATGTTGAATGCTGACGAAAATATGCCACACACTCATAGTCTGCTGTTTGATGTGAGACACGTAGTCAAATTGAGATCAACGAAAATCCATGGATTAGTATTTTACTAGAGCGAATGTTAGATAACTTTTCCTTTGGGTTAATTGTACTCAGTGGTGACATGTTTGTATACAGAATTATTTTTGTGAAAGAGGTTGGAAGTATGGGTGTGTTTAAAATTTTAATAATTAGGTTTGGCAATAACAATAGCATTATGGTAAAATTTTGTATATTACTGTTAGGGATTAAATTTCCCATTAATCAGTGCACTAGCTTATCCAATTTATTTCTTTTGGATTTTTAAGAGTTGCGGTACAGTATTTAACTATATGAACGTTTATTGAACTTTGCAAAACTCTAAAAGTCAATGTAGATAAACAAAAAATTATCAATTCCATATAATGATTTTTGCCAACTGTGTGAGAGTTTCAGGTGAGCTATGACGCAGTGATTGTAGAACTTTGCTCCTTGCAGAAGAGACAAGGATGAAGGGATATAATATTTAATCTAAATTATGGAAACCTTTTTCTTAGGATTGCTGTTTTGGTTTTAATATGTTGAAATTTCTATTCCTGCGAATTTCAACTAACGTTTCTGGCGTCAAATTATGCGTCATGCACCATCAGAAGTGTTTTAAATACGGACAGTTGGTAAAAAGTTTTAAGTAACTTATTTATAAACCAACGATAGAGGAAGTTGTATTAGACACTTTGCGAAATTATTATATCCGTCGTGATAACCTCCATTGCCCATTGGTTGGTAGTTTGTAGCATGTTGATTTACGAAGCTATTTAGGTAACGCTAGCATATGTGTCAAACATGATTTACCGGCCGGCCGTCATTCGTGAGCTGCTTTGAAATACTTAGTTCCTCAGGACTCGTTTAAAGGACTTGTGTGGTATTGCACCATGTTGTCAATGCCACACACAACTTTGAGACGCGTTCCTGAAAACGTGCGCTGCTGCAGTTACTCGGCTGGCCGTGGAATGATTTGTGAGGATGTCGTTGGCACCACTGTTTACGGCGCCAGCAGCTCCGGAGTCAAGTTACCACTTTTGGCTGACGGCTTATGTAAGCATTTAATAGTGTCACAAACCATCTTAGTGGGCATATATTTCTGGATGCTACATTTACAGTAAACACACTTTTAAATAGTCAACACATTTTAGTTTCGTTTATGTTCTGATTTAGTCGTTCGTAGTATATATGAAAATATGGAAATGTGTTTTTAAGAAATATTGCACATATAAAAATTATAAACGTTTTCTTTTTATTTCAGCTGCACAGCCTTGTTTAATGAGAATTAAATTAAATAACATTATTTCGTTAAATTAATTATTGGAAATAAAAAAACATTCTATAAATTCTGTATCCCATCTTCTATTCTACACTTCATCAAATACTTTTCATCTGCTACTCAAAATATTTTTTTCTGTTATAGAAGTATAACACACTACGAAGTCCCTTGTTCTGTTTTAAAGCGTACAGTTTTATATATTTTACGTTCGCCGCACATACGGCAGTCAAATATTTGTTGTGATATTTTAATCACGAACTCGCAATTTTGCTACAGTTTAGTATCAGTCTAATTAATGCGATGTTCTTGAAAGCATGTCGGGATGATTAAATATGCGGAAGTTAGTGTCTTTTGAGTGTAGAACCATATTAAAAAACTTTTGAGTGTAGAACCATATTAAAAAACTTTTGAGTGTAGAACCATATTAAAAAACTTGAGTACGGAAGCAAACCAAAGTAACATTAGAACGAAATTTGGGTCGACCATTCGAATTCATCCACTCTCATAAACGTTGCTTGAAAGATGGATATGTTACAGTGTTGAAACTACAGCATTAATCTCAAATTTGACAGTAATGTTAAAATAGGTTAACAGGTCTTGGCCTACACGGGTCCAATACCAATGAGCAATAGACTTAAAACACAAAACATTTAACTTAAAATTATGAGCCCACATTTTCACCATAGTATCTAAAACTGATTCGTAGGTTGTAATATACGCTGGTTAAGCACGTCAGGTTAGTAAGAAAAATTAATATTTTTGCATTTGTTGATCTTGAGTGTTTAATTTCATATGAAGAACATCGACTGTTTTGAATTCCCATTATACTTTATGAAAGACTCCATAAATAGGTGATAAAATTAAAGTACTTTAACAAATGAAAAAATTTTTAAAACCTATCTAATGCGATTTGTGTCTCTCGTTTTTGGTATGCAAACAGCAACCTACCAGCTTACGCTCGTAAGTATGAAGTAATTTTCTTACGTCCAATTGTTTCCGTAAATGGGATATCATAGCGCATGGGATGAGAACCAAAGGTCTGACATTAAACCCCTAATTTGGCATACTCCTGAGCTGAATGCTAATAGACACCTACCAAACCCTGAGAAATTACATGAAATGATGTCCCGCAATGAATACGTGAAGTTATGCAAAGAGCGAGGTAAGCCAACGTACCCCGAAGAAACCCAACAGTCACGATAATATTTCTCACGCTCTAAAAATTGGACCGACCCCGCCTAAAATCAAGCCATGATCATTACATCGTCGAGAGCCTCAACTATAAGGATAAACAGGATTAACATAAATTGGTGATGACCCTGGTATTTTATTTGTGCAAAGAATGTGGTAAAGTCCAATGTATGTTTCTATGATTTTGTTTTATTATTACAGTTGATATTTATTTTAGTTACAACAACGTGAAAAACATATATCACATTTGAGGAGCTTTTAAATTAGCGGACGGAATTGTTAAAACCATAGGGACACCGTTCGAAGTGTGTCTTGTTTTCGTAGATTACCGCATTGGAAAGAATTGTAACAGTAGTGCCAGAAAAACACGAGCCAGGTTCAGTAGTCTAAGCTCGAGCGTTGCGACAAGACATGGTGAGGCTCTAGGGTCGTATACTGCCAGGGTCGCGACGAACCACACACACGCCTACACTCGCCAAGCGAGACGACCTCGGCCCGTATCACACCATCAGCTCGACCACCACGCGAATGTATCGAACGGCGGCGGAAGGAACAATGAACGGAAATCGAATGTAGAATGCGGGAGAGATAGTCGGGCCGCGTCTCCGCGCCGCCGGACGCGCAGCTGCTGCCATTTGTTTCCCGAACGTTAATTGTTTCCGAACATGCATTATTTATCGCGCCTGCATACGCCCGGAATTCCCCCCCAACCTTCCCCCCTCTTTCTCTCATCAAAACCGACTCCGCGACCGCGCGCGAAGGAAGAATTGCTTCGGCCGCCTCCTTAGCTCGCGCGCAGTTTGCTCCAAGGCGTCTGCTACGATTCGCTACAACGTCACTATTCAAGCACGTACACATATTCTATACACAGGCTGACAAGAAACTGCAGCATGCTAAGTACACCAGGTGAACCTTGTGCTAAATTTGGAGACAAACGTGCAAGTGGCAAACAGTTGTAGGACGACATTTCACGCGCATAATGTGGCAACAGAGCACAATGAAAGTTCCCTTGTGCGCTCCACGTCCTGATATGTATTCTGTGTATGTTACTTCGAGTAAACGTAGAAGAAAGTTTGTACTGCTCGGAATTTGAAACTGCTCCCATAATATGATGGTTAGAACTATAGTAGTAAGATTTCTGTGTCATTGTGCATCTCGCCACTAATATGTTCACCTCCAATTTAGCCCAGAATCGCGTGGAGTGATTATTATCCGGCAGTTTCTGGACACCATGTACTGACAATACACATTTTAAGTATGAGCACGTTTGAAGTCCATATATTTAAGAGTCTTTCAGCCATTTTGCATCTTTCCCGCCACATGTTATTATAACTACAGCAATTTTAGCAATAAACACAGTCAATACTATTTCGTCGTACTCAGAACTTTACGACTAATGCTGGAATCACAATAACGCGACAAACACGTAAAGAAGGGTGCGATGCGACACTAAAAATTCTCGTTATTACGTTCGCTGCTTCTGCCGCTCGCGTCAAAGAATGAAAAAGAAATATTAAATGTAAATAGTTCCCGGTTACTTGATACTAACATCTAGTAGAGGGCCGCGGTGGACGAGTTGTCATACAATTCACCTCCTACCAAGGCGAATCAGGTTCGATTCCTGGCGTGGTCGGTCTCCGGATTTTCGCATATGGGAATCGTGATGGACAATGCCGTTTGTCGGCGGGTTTCATCGGGGATCTCTCGTTTTCCTCGCTCTTCATTCCGGCGATGCTTTATACTCACCTCATGTCACCCCTCACCAGCGCTTAAGGCCACGATATTAAGCGGTGACCAAAATCTCTCAATCACTAACTTCTGGTACGAAAGCATTTTTTTATTTGTAATGTACTTTAAATATCCACTGGTATTCCCAAATCTGAAAATATTGTCGCAATTACAAGATTGCTTAAAAAGGTGATTATATGCTTATAATAACTAACAGAAATCTCTTATAAAATACACATATGTAATTTACTGCCAAGTCACTAGTTTCACCGACATTTGGGTACAGCATTAAAATCCGTTTTTAATCTTCGTCGTATCTGCGATAGGTATAAAACAGAAATCCTTTCTGTTCGGGATCCTGTGGCGCCTGTTTTTTCTGATCTCACAGAGGCATCGTTTTTGATTGGCTGACAAGATTTGTTTGTCGCGTTGCGCCTTTCGCGTCGCGTGTGCCGCGCTATTGTGATTTCAGCATAAAGCCGCAAGAAACAATACGCTGTTAAGATGTCCTTGAGAAGTGCTCACTTTCCGGGGATAGTCTATCATGAGTAGGAACACTGATGATTAGGGCCCGGTAGTTCTTGCGAAAAGAGTTTTGCAGCACTTTGTTTCAGTGCCTTACGTGCGCACCTGCAACTCTGCTAAGTGGCTAGTGATTGGATGCCGTAAAACCCAGCGTCTGGAGGTTAAACCCGCAAATCACAGATGCTATGTGTCACAGTTAAGCATATACTGATTGGCACAGTCAAACGATTAATAACTCTGCACAAAAACACTCTGACAATAGCCACGAAGTTGAGCTGCAGGTGTGCACGTAAGACACTGAAACAAAGTGGGGCAAAAATATTTTCTCGGAAACTACCGGGTCCTACTAATGATTTATTGCAGGAAAAGCGGACTGTTTCTAGGCTTAAATGTCACATTTACAGTTACGGACACAAAAAGTGGGCCGCTGAAATAATCACAAAGTTGACGTCAACAATCATCGCCTGGCATTTCGGCAACCTGCAGGACAATGAATATCGTTGGCGTTGTAACTGCGTGGGCACAGGTTCTGTTAGGGGTTAGATAGGCCCCTACTGAACCCAAAAGGCGGCTGAGCTGGGGATATTAGTCGTGGGGCAGAACAGTGGGCGAGATCCTAGGATGAGTGGCCCTGGGCTCTATGCTATTCCTTTGGTGGGTGGTTCGGAGGCGCACTTCAGTATTCTGCCAAGAAGCTGGGCGGTTCCAATTTGTTGTTAGCTGAAGTCCATTGCGTGGTAGAGCGTGATATCTCCCCACAACCAGGGGGGGGGGGGTCAATGTCGAGATGGCCTTATGACTAAGAGGCACCGTGAACAAACATATAATACATACATATGTGTGTGTGTAAGATTGGAACATCGCCCATTCACACCTTCCTCAAGCGACCAGGCAGTGTAGGTATATTGGCTGAACCAGTGCGTCGCACAAATCGTTTAGTAAATACAAAAGTGACACATGTCCATTTATATTATACGTTGGGAAGGCCCAAAAGGGAAATCGGGGATGGAAGTGATATATATATCACGCCATCTATGTCTATATACTGAAGTATAGTCTGTAGAGTTCATTCAGATTAAATAAACATATGCAATCGAAGTGGTTTATGTTATCGTTTTGTTTAAATTGCAGGTATGACACCTTTATAATATTCAGAAACACAAAGATACTAATGCGTGACACCAGGACGGTTTAATAATACTTGTTACATATACGACGGAAATGTAACATTCAGTATTTTTTGTTTGTTATTTATACTAGCATTTAATATAACACGCCTGACATTAAATCACTTGTCCATCTAATAAACGTCTATGCTTTGTAGAACTATTAATAATGAACGTAAAAATTCGAAACAACTTTCCCAGATGCATAGATTCATAATTTGACGACATGTTTAATTAAACGTAATGTTAACAGTAGTAATGAATATCAGTTTTGTTTCTAAGACGTGACATTAATAATAAATCGTGTGTATGCCTGGTACACTTAAGTTTTACAAATGTTTTTCGTATGAATATGCTCAGTTATTTAAATCTACCTAACAAATCAAAACATAACCACGTTTTCAACGTCAATTTATTGTAGATGTCGACCAATTTCAAACTATAAGATAGAAAACGTATTCGTAAAACACAGTAATAAGTTACGAATGTGAACACATTTTCCAATAACAAGATAATAACTGTTACCTATATTGTATCAAAAATGTAATATTCAATGCACGTGTATTCTCATTCTCATACTGCGAGCTGAAACTAATGCATATTTTAATAGCACGGTGATATTTGTCAGTTGTGGTGATGTTATGGTCTGACTACTTGCCAACATCTTTACATATAAAACATTGGCTCAACATTGGAGTGACCCAGTGGGTTTTCTCGGAATACTCACATACCTCTTTGACAGCTCACTGCTGATCCATTGTGATTTAACATCACATCGGTTAAGCTCGAACAAAACGTGTAACATCATCACTATAGAAATTCTTTACAATAATAACTTCAGAAACAGCCATAGAGCCAAGTATTTCAGACACTAAATATCTCACATAAAACGATAAACTTGGCCCTGACTACAGAATGATGTTGTGAATTGTTGGTCCAGGTAGTTGCAAGCGGTCAATTTCGCCAGGTTTGACAGAAACAGTTGTTCTCCCGTGTGAAACGACTGCAACACGTGGCTCCGCCCATGGGTCCGAACATCGATTGTTGCCCACAAAGCTCACTTAGTAGCCACGTATCACGTAAAATAAATGTTGTCACAGCCCAGTAGTCAGGAGAACGTGATGCAATGATCAGATTTTCTCATACGTTCTTGTTTCGTGGGTAATAGCTGACTAGACAGTTCTGACTGACAAGTGATAAAGTATTGATTGGTTAGTAACTAGAGACCGGAAAAATTCGTGGGTTCTCTGACCTGCAGGTTAGCCTCCAAGAATATATGTGTTCTCAAGCAGGCAACAGATGTTCATTAGCTGCTCGCTGACACTGTGAAATGGGCCTACGTTTAGTTACGTTGTTATCATTGGCTCAGCAACATCCAGGAGATGTAAAATCAGGAAACGGCCAATTGTGAAAAGGACGTGATTTCATATTTGCTGGAATTCTAGCATGTGTTTAAAAGAAAACGCGAATTTTTCAGGTCCCTATTAATAACTAGAGACATGCAAAATTTGCGTTATCATTTGATGGCAGACTAAACTTCACTTTCCTGTACAAAACAGAGCAAAATCTGCGATTCAATTGGCTACGAATTTGTATGTGTTGTCATTGACGTGTGTTACGTCTTTACAGAGATTGGCCTCTCTACCGTGTAAGTATTCTCCGCAGCAAGTCACGACAATAACGGCCAGTGGGAGACGTTGAACGAGCCTAAATAGTCAACTGTCAGAAAATAACGCGAATTTTGCTTGTCTCTATAAATAACACATATTACGTAGTGCAAACATATATGAAGTAAGGTTATTATAAAGTTTTATGTTGTTATTCCCTACGTTAATGTATGCAATCCCGTATTTGACAACTGTCAGTAGTAACGTATGAACGCACCACTTGCTACATGTTACTGTCAACTATGATGTATAACGTTAAACAATGACTAGAGATGATGGTACATCGCGAAAATGTTTTGTGTCAACATAGCCTTGAAAACACTGACACAACGTAGCTGTCTGCAGACCAATAACATGCATTAAATATTAAAATAGCGGCATTCTTATTGGCTCAGTCAAATAGGGCAGTAGCTCTACGTACAAGGAAAAGCCAGTAATCTTTTGGTAAGTTGAACGTATGTTGAAGCCTAGCAAATAGTCAAGTTTTTCCGCGATAAACCATCATCTCTAACAATGACATGTTAGTGAACGAGTTAAGTGTCAAACATTTAAGTTACAATACTCAAACTGCGTGAAAGTGAATATTTCTGAACATTCGTATTGCAATCAGTTAAACTAACATTGACAAAATATTATTCTGTGGTATCGTGATACTTAAAATATCTTATTGGTAAGTAAATACCATTTGTATGTTCCATCATACTACGCGTCAATTCTATCTGGATACTTGAGCACTGAGATCTAACAAAGTAGTGTTTTCTTGACATTGCCTACGACTTACCGTTGTTGCGTACAATGCTCTCAAAACACTTCAATATCGCTGCTGCCGAAGATTTGTATACTTACCTTACAATCATTTAGTTGCTTTCTACGCACGCACTAGTTGCAAAATAAAGACGAGGAGCATGTTATTAGAATGTGAACGTAAACATTGTATAATTAATACAAATTAAACCACAAGACAATAATATCGACTAATAATACACCGAAATCTAATATGTTTGTGGCACAACGTCAATATTGTTACCCTCCACTAAATGCATCACTAATTATGAACATGAAATAATATCCATGGTTATTATCTACTAAAGGCGGTTAAAAATAAGAATTTGTTAACCGCAATTTCATGCTGCGATGTGTGTTATTTTTGTCCACAGCCTTCGCTTTCCGTTGCGTGACGCCACGCCCTCGCCTGACGTCTGCGCGAAGGCCTACCTGCTGAACATACCCGACGCGGGACATGTTTCCACCTTCGCGAGTTGGACCATTTATTGTGTCCATGACTGTACATATATGACCACCTCTCGCTTAGCGTGTCTCTATCTGACTGGGGCAATGATATCTCTGGCGCAGCTCTACTACGCCTTTATACAACTACACATGCAACAAGCCTCCAATCATACACGGTGCTGGCCGCTACATTGCATTGAAAAATACGGTGACACGAATGATTCTTATGATTTTTCACTACCACTAATAATGAATCAAATCACGCAAGGAATTGAGGAAGACAGACGTATTCGATCAGTCAGTTGCGTCACCTGAATCAAGGGGATAGAGGGAGGAGGCATATCATACACATTAAAAAGATTTCTGAACTTTTGCAAGGAAAATCCGTCGAAGCAAATATGCCAAGCACATTCCTTGTAAAACTACGATGGTTCGTCTTGCAAAAATATTAAGCATATATTTATCAAATAGCAAGGTATAGACTAGTGTTTGTACTTTCAAACTGGTAAAATAAAATTTGTAAAAGTAAATATAGTCTGATCATGAAAATTAAGTTGTTTCTTATATGACAGCTAAGCAAATAATGTGTACGTAAACATATGTGGACCCTCCAAAAGTAAAAACTTCACCCCCACGCATGGTGACCACGTAACTTACACATAGACAGTAAATTTCGTACGATTTGGTGATTTTTGTTTGTTTATATTCAAACAACGGCTTTTAAAAGCGCAAAGAAATTCCTCGTTTTTTAACAAAGAAAATCCTCGTAGTTATACTATTAAACATTTATAAATCCGTTATATTTTTTTACAAAAAGAGAAGTATAATACTGTTGTAACAATCAATTTTCCTAACACATTTACAGGTAGAGGCGCATCCTATTTCGCATGAAAATAAAATGTTCTCCTACTTTAATTTTCTCCCACTTTTCCTTCACCCTCGCGAGATATTTCAAAACATTGTCAATTCATCCACACATTATTACTTTTGCGGTATACTTTCACATAAGAAAACTAGGATTATGAAGGCACCTTTCTATCTCTATGTATGTGTGTCTGTGTGCGTGTTTGTCCGTGTGTATAAGTTTGTCACACACTCCTTAAACCTTAGAACCCACAGACCGAATATCATCAAAATCGATACACATTGGATGTTCGTTAACGTATGTTACAAATTTTGCAAGGCGAGTTGATTCCTTACAAAACATGAGATGAAGTTACATAATGCAAGTTTTTGGCTGTCGAAAATCTTAAGGGAGAAATTCTGGACTCCAAATAGACATTTAAAAGTAACATTTGTTAAAATAATCAGAAATAAGGATAAATAAATAACGCCATTCCGGGTGCGTTTTAATAATATCTGCAGACTGTTAAATAAAATGGTTTCTAGTATGTTTCACCTTCATTAAACAATGCGTTGCTGGAACCTCCTGTGTATCGCGTGTTGCCTACCTGTAATTCGCCCCGTATTCTACGTCCATTTCCTTGAAAACTGTTCACTGGAGGCTGTTGCGACAAGGCGGCCTTTCTTGGTCATTGTGGCCTCCTGCTACAAACTGTGTCATTCACTAACCAATAATGTAACGGTAAGAAATTATGTGCCCAAAAAAAGCCTTTACCAACCCCATTATTTACTGAAGGCGAAAGTCACTTGAAACCTTCTTTCCCAGATTGCAGGTCTTGTTACTTAATCATACCCGGAAATTCATTATATATTTCTCCTCACTTTTGGTTCTTTTAACAAATGTAGTTTTTCAATGTCAATTTTCATTCACGAATTTCTCCCGCCTACTGGTCGTGTGTTTGTATGAGAGGCACGTCGGCAAGGGCGATGTTGAACGGCTCATCTGACGCGGCTTCGCCTCTACCGCAAGACACTGAAATGACGTGCAGTGGTATCGTAGATCACTCGCCTGGCTGGCCGACACTTTCAGTGGTGACCCCATCTGTTTATTGGTGGAATGTTTTAAGCTAAATACATTGCATGCTTCTACGGTAGTTTCACAAGATTCCTATGAGTAGTTTACTGCTAAAACATGTTGAAAAAGCGGTTTTTAGCCATTTTTAGGGGCTCCGAAATGACTTTTCTAATCAACGTGATGCTTTGAAACGACCCTTCAGTCATCGTCAGAAATGTATTTTAATTTCGTATATTAACACTGTGAAGACATGCCCTCTACTTGGGGTGTTTAACATAATTGCCTCACTCTATATTGCTAATAGATGTCTACACAATCTTTAATAATAAAAGGGTACATCGCCGGAGGGGCCATTTACTGGATTACTAATTCTGGGCATTGTGAAAGACGAAAAGTCGATCAAGTAAATTTGTTTATTTTATAACCAGATAATACATTACACTAATCTTTATATATTGATTATGCACCGGTGCAATTATGAATGAGACAAAGAACATTTTCAAATTTACAGCCCACAAATAAAATGAAGAAAGTTCAACTTAATTGAATTCGCCGGTAATATTCTAGTGATCCACAAAAAGTTGCGTTCTTGAAAGCACTCTCAAAGTCCAGCCCGATTACAGTGGCTTGTTTACAGTTAAGGTACGCGCGCACTACGGCGTCACGGCAAGGACGGACAGACGGACGGGAAGTCTGGAAATATTCCAATCCACCCGGTGGTATCGGTGGTTTTGGACGGCACGAATGTTTGGACAGTGTCTGGTGAGCCACTGCAATGTGGCGGGCGGCACGGTGCGCACCGCACTGTCTTTTAATTCCCTCGCTCGAACTTTCTGTCGGATGGCCGAAGCTGCCGATCGTCCGTTCCCGGCCGTCCCGCCGTGGTGCGCGCACTTCTGTTACTCTGCACATTAAAAATGTTTGTATTTTTCTATGACGGCCGTCCGTCCTTGCCGTGACGTGACGCCGTAGTGCGCGCGTACCTTTACAGGCGCATACCTGAATTAACGGTGTTCGTCCAGCCAACGTATTTTCTCATCAGTCTTGCAGCGAGGCCACGTGTCCCAAATTCTTCACGAGATGTGTCAAAGAAATTACGTTACAGAGGAAATCACCGTCCACGGTGTTTGCCGAAACTCCTGACACCTGGACACTTTGCCGAGAGTTTCCATTAATATACGCATATTGCTTGACTAAGCAATAATTGAAGCAACATGTCTCAACCACACACAATCAGTGCCAACTTTGACTCTCGACGCCGTCAACCACGGCTCAGTCCTTAACGTCTACCTCCGTTGCTCGCTGCTTACCCAGTCCTGGTGCTCACGTCTAACACACACCGTCCACCACGCACACAGCGCTTCACGTGGACACTTAATGAAACACTTTTATGTGGGTTATACTAGTGGGTAGAGACTGGAAAATTTCGCGGGTTCACAGACCTGTAGGCGAGCCTCCAAGAACATCTGCGTATTGAAACAGGCAACAGCTGTTCATTAGATGCTCGATGAAGCAGTGATATGAGCCTGCATTTAGTTGCTTCTGTACTATTGGCTAAGCGACTTCCAGGAAGTGTCAAATAAGTCACGGGCCAGTTGCGTAAGTGGTACGAACTTACAGTTGCTTCAATTCTAGCTTCGGGCCGAAAGAAAACGCGAATTTTTCAGGTCTCTACTAGTGGGCGACTAGAGGTACGTCCATTTCGCGGATTCATCTGGCAGCAGCCTAGACTTGTCAGTCCTATACACCCACTGGTGACAATCGATTATCTATTGCTGGCTTATAACCGTACAAGCAGGTAGAAAGCGATAGCACTTCGCATTATTTCCTTATTTACTACTGGCTTGCAGTAGTCAAACGTGTTTCGTAACAGCCGCCAGCAAGGCACAGACATGACAATGAAGTATATATAATTGGCGTACAACCTGACCTGGAATGTATCTGCGAAATTTACGTACCGCTAATTATTACATAAACATATTAAAGTAACCTAACTAACCTTAAATAAAATATAATACAATGAAAATATACAAGATAAATAAATGTGCCCTTTAATATAATAATACTAACTAGTGAAGATATATACAACATCAATCTAGTTACTTCCTGGGGTCCCTAAGCACAGGGTTGCCAACTGTGACAAGGCTAACAATCCCGATACAACACCAGTTGTCTCAACACAATGGGCATATGTGGAAGAGTTTCTTAAGGGAAAAAACGTTTTTACGAACATGCTGCAACGCATTTTAAGCGCGTGGTAGGAGAGGCCCTTAAGATTTGCGCACGCCAAAAACTCATGACGTAACTTTACCACATTTTTACAAGAAATTATCTCGCATAGATTGTAACATACTTCCGTGTGCATCTGGCGTATTGCACTTTATAAGATCACCTGGATTTTACGTATTTTAAAACCGGCTGACATTTAAATATTTTTAGCGATGCGCCTTATTTGGACGACCGAGTTACGTGATCTAATAATTGATTACTGCATATTTCATTACATAAATTCATAATGATTTGATGTCATATTTTGACAACTACTACATTGATTGCAACCAAAAAATATATATGCAGTATGGTTTGATGCTGTATTTCCACCATGTCTGGAAATAGCATGACGTGAAAAAAAGCTGTATGTCGTATTTAGTGAGCTATTAGACCTTTTTTGACCAAATTTTATATTCTGACTGTTCACCACTGATTTTTCCATTTCAATGAGTTATATTATTTTAGGTCGGCTATTGTTTAAGCTAGCTTCATTTCAATATAAAATAATTCTATTTCATATTTCGAGAACTATGGTACTAATTGTAACCATAATTCATATTCCAGCCATTTAAATCTATATGCTTATTGACAGTTTAGTTTGTAAGTTCGTCATTCCGGAAGACAGCATGGTAGTAGCGCATAATATTTACATCATATTGCAATATGTACCTATGTCAACCAAATTTTATACTTGGATATTTTATGATCACAATTTAAGTTTTAATATGTTTTACTGGCTGGGGTCCACCACTTAGGAAGATGTAATGACATTAATAAACAATATCTTAATGTCATACTTGTAAAACTACTGACGCAAATATCTGGGTTAATGTGCACCAACATTAGGAAGAAGTTTTATGGTTGCTGAATAGACCAGGGAAGGGGAGAGGAGATCGGCACACAAATCACGGATACAGAGTCAAGGAAATAACGCAATGAACAAAAATAAAATTAGTTCTTTTACATCGACGACCATCGCTCGAACGAGTGCTTACTTAATTTTTAAACGATTTTAAGCAGAAACATTGCAGATTTCTGTATCTGCTCAGTTGCACTCTTAAAGCGTCTGCATGTTTATATAAGGAGCAATTCAAAACAAATCGTTGAGACCGTAATTCTTAGAAATACGCATGATATTGTCTTGAATTTTTTCAGCGTTTTGGTGCTTCCCATCTACACGAACACTTGTTAACATACGACATAAATCGGCATTAGTTTAAGTTTTACAAGCGTTTTTCTCTGTTCTTACTACAAAATAGCCAGAATTGCCGTATATCTCAAGTTTGAAACATTTAAACTTTTAAAAGGTTTGCAAGTAAGAAAACAAGTTGAGAATAATCTTGTTATCACCACTGGTCATCACCTTGTAACAGAAACACTTTTACAGAACCCATGTGTGAGATTGTTTATTTGAAACTGAGTGTACATTATTAACAAACTATGCACTTGACACATTTTCACGTTCTGAGAAGAGTTTTGTTATGTCAGTTTTATGATGTTTTCCGAACGAAAATTGTAACTGAATGATTCGAGAACCAATAACAAATCTTAAAAAATAAAAAATCTCAGCGATTTACTCGTCTTGTTCTTGAATAATTCTTACGAATGAGCACTAAACAACTTGGGTACGCGATGTTTTTGTATTGATACAAAGAGATACAATGCGCCTAATTTTCGACAGAAAATGTTGGCTTAGCGTTTTTAGTTACCAGTATTAAAGTTCGCAGTTATGAACTCCTTCGCTACATATTTTTTGTCAAATTCAATTATATTTGGGATACCCTGAACGCGCCTTCTGACTGAAGAAACTAAATCAAACTTGTACTTTCTTCACAACTCAAAATACTTATATTTTTATAGTTATCGATACGGCAATGTTTGTAATTTTGTAGCTCAATAGCAATAGCAGTACAATTCTCAATTATTTGTGTTGATGGTTTTTCAATTAATATACGCAAAATTCACACACACAAACATATATATATAACTCACGTATTAAATTCCATGTAACACATTTACGCTTATAAAGCGACAACTAGTCCTCCGATTTTTTTACAAAAAAATATGTTACATTATGAGCTTTGACTGTGGAAACAATTATTGTATTGATACTAAAATAGTTTTGTTTAACTTTCTGCATGCACCAACCAACTCAAAAAGGTATAATATTTTACTGTAGAATAGTTGTTAGGTTCTTTTAGTTTCGGAATTAAAGGAGTTTGTTAAATACGTCAACAACAAAACTAGTAGCAAGACATAGTTTTTCTAAAATTGCACAGACATTATGGTAACAAAGTTTAGTGTTAATTTCATTTTTATATAAAATATGTTAATTGACAAAAAGTAATTGCTGTATGTTCCATTTCTTATGATTCGTATAAACTAGAAAAAATAAATTTTACTCAAACATGTACGTTATATAACTACACGCGTATTATATGCTGCAACATATTACCTTCGACATTTGGTCATCCGAATATATAATTTGAACCTGCTTTTTTTTTGCCAGATATCTACCACTTTTTTGCTGCGACACACTAACGGAATCGCTGAAATTTTATAATCAAGACCTTTATGATATGAAATCCAAGTTCGTAAATGTTTGAAATGCAGTAACCTGATGTTCCAGAAGAAAGTAAGCCAATTAGTTACATTATTACGTCGCGTTTAATCCACACCAAGTGGAATGTGCAGCGTAGCGTGAAGGCATTCCAGTCGTCATTTTAGTTAGGCTACCAGTCTCTACACACTTCAAGAACTATAACATGTTAAGTAATTGCAGTGCAGTTGAACCAGTAAATATATCAAATCCAGTCGCTTTGCATCCTAATCATGACTACTTTACAGCCAACTGATCTATCATAGAACCTAACATTGCAGCTACTCTTAGAATGCCAAAGATGGAAGAAATATACGTGTGAAACAAATTTATTGTACCTCATGATATTCAAATAAAATAAAACGTGTTACGCGTTGAACGCTTAGTGTTCGATCGGCAGGAGATTAGGACTCACGCAGCGAGAAAAAAAAGTTAGTATGTCTTAATCGAAAATCTTCTTTAATAATACGTATCAATCTTATTTCGTCAACTACAGGAATAAACTATGCACTGCCCGGAAAAATAATATTCTTGCGTCAGCTATAGGAATGCCCAAAATAGTAAATTATGGTGGAATCACATAGGCGCGACAAAGGGACACAACAAAAGCAATGCGACACTAAAATTTCTCGTTGTTGTGAAACACCGGGTTAGCTGCCACGCGATAAATACAAACAAATATTACCTGTAAATAGTGTATTGCCACTGCATACTAGCCTCTAGTACGACAGCCACAAATGTTTACAGTATTTTATGTTTTTGTTTTGTTTGTTTGTTATTTATCTTAAATACCTACACGCATTCCGAAATGTGGAAATAAAGGCACAATTACACGTTTGCTTAAATTTTAATCTCTATTAAAACAAATAAACCCAAGTTACTACAAACTCGCCGGTTACACCAACGCGAGGGTTCAAAATTAAACTCTAACTTGATTAAAATCGATATAACTTATATTTGAAATTCGAATCGCGTCCGCCATTTCTGTCGAGCAGAAACTTAGGTGCTGATTGGCGGACATATTTTGTTTTTCATGTCGCTAAGGTCATGCCGCCTCTGTCGCGCCTATGAGACTCCGCCATTACATTTCATCAGTTCTTTTGTTTTCAAAACGCCTTCTGATAGTTGTAAAAACTTCCAAGGCCACGGTAGCCAGAAGACATTTACCTATATTGATTGCCACATGCCACGTATTGTTATCTGAGACCCGTTTTCTACCCACTTGAAAGTACAGGTACCATTACGACATTCGTTGGACCGTATTTGAAATGTGTTGCTAATAGTTGTCAATACAGTCCTACTTGTTCAGACGGCGAACTGTAAAGCAGGAAGTAATAAAGAGTGTCAGTTGCACATTATCTCGTGGGAAATCTTACACTCGTGTGAACCCAGCATTGCTCTACGTTGTCTTCAGTCTGTGGAGTTGCGTGCTTGAGTCCTCCTAAGAACTTCCCTAGCAGGCAGAGTTATTTACTGAACAGCCTGACTCAAAAAATGCTTGCAGTTATAAACTTATGACAGCCTTTATCTGTTACAACTGCACATTTGACTTGCATTCAGGAAGACTCATACT